>PVJH01005762.1:0-108455 GCA_004026705.1 Nesogale talazaci
TTCAGTTCCAGACATGACTGACGTTTGCCTACTCCTTGAGTTCATTGAACCAATTGTTCCCACATGCATTTAATTTCCCATCATGCTCCTTACCTCTGTAAGAGATGACACCAATAGTTGTATCTTATGACTTTTCATTAACCTGAGACCTATACTATTCATCAAATAAGGGCAAAGATTTCAAAATGTCATTGAGGTTCTAACAACTTTCAAGAACAGTTGGCACAAAATAATTGGTTGGTTTGAGGATATTTTTTGAACCACTGCATCAATCCATCTCAAGGGCCTTCAACTTTTTTTATGTTAGGTAACCATAAACCACTTAATTATTGTTTATAGGTTGCAGCAACCCTGTGGCACAGTGTTCACTTGTTGAGCTGCAAACTGCAAGGTCAGCAACTTAAAACTAGCAGTCTCTCTTTAAGAGAAATAAGGGGTTTTCTACTCCCTTAAAGAGTAATAGTCAAGAAGTAAAGGGCATTGATAGAGGTCTAAATACAGGCATGCACAGATGTCAATATACTTCTATATAATGATAGGGAAAGAGATCTGAGTATTCCTATTTATATGTTAGGTATTTAATTTAGCAGATGGACTTTGGGCCTCCTCTCAAGTACTCCATTCAATGTAGGAACACTTTGCTCATATAATTTGGCATTCTGTGATGCTCCACTTATGGACATGATCCCTGAAGACAACATGTGTGCATAAGAAAATGTGAAGAAAATTGATGGTGCCTGGCTATCAAAAGATATAGCATCTGCGGTCTTAAAGGTTTGAAAATAAACAAGCAGCCATCTAGCTGAGAAACAACAAAACCCACATGGAAGAAACACAACAGCCTGTGTGATTATGAGCTGTAGATAGGATCAATTATAAGGCATTTAAGACCCAGAATAATATCATATCAGTGTGAAGAGGGGCCATGGAGTGGAGATCCAAATCCCATCTGTAGATAATTGAATATCCCCTTACAGAAAGGGTCATAGGGAGCGTAAAAGCCAGTTAGAGTGCAGTATAGCACTGATGAAACACACAACTTTCCTGTAGTTCTTTAATACTTCCTCCCTTCACTATCAAGCCCTCAGTTCTACATTAAAAATCTGACCAGACCAGAACATGTATACTGCTACAGATAAGAGTCCATAATATAGGGAATCCAGAACAGATAAGCCTCTCAGGATCAGTAATGATAATAGAAATACTATGAGAATAAGGGGAAGGTGTGGGGAGAAAGAGAGAATCAATTACAAGGATTGACATATAACCTCCTCCCAGGGGAACGAACAACAGAAATGTGAGTGAGGGGAGATATTGGATGATGAAAGATATAAAAATAATAATTTATAATATATTAAGGGTTCATGAGGGATGAGGGTGGGGGTGGAGGGAAAATGAGGAACTGATATTGAGGCTTTAAGAAGAAAGGAAATGTTCTGAAAATGGTGATGGCCACATATGTGTAAATATGCTTGACACAATAGCTGAATGAATGGGTTGTGATAAGAACTGAGAGAGCCCCCCAATAAAAGTATAAATAAATAAATAAAGCAAAAGAGGATAAATTTGCCCTTAAAAAGTTATATTCATGGAAACAAATAAAGTTCTACCTTACCCCAAAGGATCTATATGAGTCAGCATCAACTCAAAGTCAGTGAGTGACAGTGAGTGACCCTGCACCTTTAATGAACATATGCCCAAGGATAACACTTAACGGCATATATTTTAAGGTATTTTAATGGATGAGAAGAAGGCTTACAGAACAGATCTTAGTTATATATTCAGTAATTCATAACCGTTCTAATTCAATTCCTGTGCTACACCCTCACTTCCCTATATTTTCTGTTTGCATTTCTTCTCTCTTACATCTTTTAACTTTGTTCTTGAGTAAATGCTGGCCTTTGGATATTGAAGTTAATGTTTATAATGGAATGCGGGTTCAGTTCCAGACTGGAAGGTAAGGGCTCTCGTCTTTGTGCTTCTGTCATTCTCTCTTGGCCAGTAAGTCTGATGTCTTTCATGATTGTGAGTTTCGTTCCACATTTCCCCCATGTTATCTAAGACCTTCTAGTGTGAACTTTTTCAGGGCAAGTGGTATTTAGAGATAAATATCATCAGTCTCTTAGCCTAACTCTTTTCATGTGTCTTTTAATTTCCAATTTAAATCTATAATTTATGGCATAGTACCCTATGTGATTTTCTGACTCAAAATGGTCAATGCCAATCAATGTCTGCTCACCAACACTTGCATTTCATTTCACCCTGTCATAATCTGGTGACTTCTAATATCATGTGCTAGTAATATGCTGTTGAATCAGTATAAGCAGATTTTATTGACAGAGTAGTTCTAGAGGTTCACACCAGAGGCCATTGAACAAGGGATAGCATTGCTAGTGTCAGATGCATCTTGGCTCATAGTAGAGAATACCAGAAAGATGTTTACTTGTGTTTTTGGTTCATAAGAAACTATTTAGGTCATAAGAAACTGTGGATAGCTCTGAGAAGAGAGACAATTCAGACACTTAACTGTGCTCACTTAGAACTTATATACAGATGAAGAGGCAGTTGTGTGAAGTAGAATGCAGGAAGGCTTATTAACCACCTGTGATATGCCAATGGCACAAACTTATTTGCTGAAAGGACTTGGAGCACATATTGACAAGTATGGATTGTAGTCTTCAATATGGATTGCAAGTCAATGTAAAGATCATAATCATCAAAATTGAACCAATAGAAAACATAATCATATATGGAGAAAAGATCAAAGTTGTCACTGATTTTGTCTTTCTTGAATCCACAATCAAAGTTCATGGAAACCACAGTCAAGAATTAAACTTTTCCTTGCATTGCATAAAAGTGTTGCAGAAGACCTTTTCTGGAGTATTGAAAAGCAAGGCTGGTACTTTGAGGAGCAAGGAGGAAGGTACACCCACTCCTTAGTTCAAGCCTTAGTATTTCCAATTGCTTCATCTGTATGTGGTAGTTAGACATTGACTAAGGAAGGAAGAAGAATTGATGCATTTGAATTGTGATAGTGGCAAAGGTTACTGAAAGCACCATGTACTCCTAAAAGGACAAATCTATCTGTCTTGAAAGATGTAAGGCCAGATTGATTTTGAGAAGCAAGAATGATGAGAATCCTTTGAACCTGTTGTCAGCAGAGACCTGTCCCTGAAGAAGGACACCATGCAAGGTAAATCGGAAAAAAATGAAAAAGACTCTAAACAAGGTGGACTGATGATTGTGGCTGAAACATTGAGTCAAGCATAGAAACAATTGTGAAGGTATTTCTGAGCTTGGGAATGTTCCATTCAATTTTTCTTGGAGTTGTTATGCATTGGTACTGCCTGGATGACACCGAACTACAGCAAGAACAATAACAGCAAATGCTTTGGATATCAATCTTAATGTATTCCATATAATTTTTACAACTTCTAATTTTCCTAGATTTGTCCTTCATACATTCCAAGTTCCAATTATTAATATAATTTTGCTGTTTTTCACATTTTGACTAATGAACCATCTGTACATGAAGAACCCACAGTCTTTTGTTTAATTAAAAATCATTTTATTAGGTGTTTGTACATAATTTTTCACAATACATAAATAAACATACTGTGCCAAGCACCTTCACATGTCCGCTGATATCATTCTCCAATAATCGCCTTTTCCCTTGAGCCCTTGGTATCGGCTTTTCCGTCCTTTCCCCTCTTCCCCTGATCTTCCTTTCCCATCAACCCTCAATACTTTATAAATTATTTTGTTCTGTCATATCTTATACTGCCCAACCTCTCCCCCAACCCACTCCTTTGATGTGTGTCCTTCAAATAGGAGCTTATGTGTATATCCTTGCAGTTGGTCCTGTCTCTCTACCCCACCTTCTCTCCACTCATCCAGCAGCTCCAATCTAACCACTGGCCCGAAGGGGCTCATCCATCTTGGTTTCCCCATATCTCCAGCTCCCCTCTCTACTAGTGTACCTTCTTCAGTCCATCTGGATTTGTAAGGTAGAATTAGGACCATGATGTTTGGGGGGAGGAAGGCTTCAGGAACTAGAGGAAACTTGTATGCATCATCGCTGCCTGGCTGCCCCTTGACTGGTCTGTCTCCTCCCCGTGACTCCCCTGTAAAGGGGTGACCAATTGCCCACGAGTGGGCCTTAGGTCCCCACCCTACTCTCCCTCTCATTTGTGATGATGTGATTCTTGTTCTTTGATGCTCGAAACCTGCTCCCTTTGGACTCTCTTGATCACACATACTGGTGTGCTTCTTCCATGTGGGCTTTGCTGTTTCTGCGCTGAATGGCGACTCGTTTAACTTCAAGTCTTTGAGACAGGACCACAGTCTTTCCTCTACCCATGTCATCATAGTCAACTCTACTTTGAGAAGGCAGTTCTTTCACATTCACATTTTGAGTGCCTTACTACTCATCAATTCATTTATGGCACTATGTCTGGCCAAGTTCTACTAATATTCCTTAAGTTCTCTTTGGCTATTTTCTCTGAAATGGACAGCTTATTTCTTTTTCATAGTCTTCTCTTACTGAGAAAACTCTGATAAAACCCGTGCACTTGGATTATCCTGCTTATATTTGAAATTCTAGTGACATGACTTCCAGCATCACACTAACACACAAGATAAGACATTAACACAAACTGACAGGCCAGTTGTCTGACTTCATGCTAACAGTGGAAAATTAACACAACAAAAATTGATCCTTCCATCTCAATATTTCATGGAGTCCAGTGGTAATGGGCATGTTGACCTATTTCTACAAAAATGAAGGATAAGTTATTTTATCTGGACGCTCCCTTTACTAAAAGGAAGGCTGAGGGTTTGCTGGGGCTCATTTGATTTTGTAGGAAATAGATCCCTATTTTTCAAGTGAGTCAAAGATGTTAGCTTTGACTGGAGGGTAGAATGAGAGTGGCTCAGCAGCAGATTCAGGCTGATGCGCATATGACTCTGCCACATGGGTCATATGATCAAGCCCAAGCTAGCAATGGCAAAAAGATATGCAGTCTGGAGTTTGGGCAGATCCTTGTTTGTGAATCACAGTGCAGATCTTTAGGGTTTTACTCTGCCATCCTATGCAGATAATTACTACCTTTTTTGGGGGGGCATAGGAGGGAATAGGAGGCCCAGCCTTGCTTCTGGAGAGCTGCTGCTGGATTTGAGACAACCCAGTCCCACACAGTCCCTGCAGTCCCACACACAACCACTACGCCACCATCTAACACTATTTTAAGAAACAAATTCTGACTCGTTGATAGTCGCCTTACTCAGGGTGACTAAGTCACCATTTGACATGAAATAAATTCTGTCTGATGCACCGAGTCATAAAGTTTGATATACACAAAAGTATCGCATCATTACATAGCAGTTGTATATATGAGATCAAACTTGCATTGGATCAGAAGGTACAAGTACGCTGCATGAAGTGGCTCAAATTCTTATGGTCTCCACTTCGGTCATACTACTCTCTTCCAGCATACACCTACGACCTCATAAAGAGTTCTTATACTTTGTTGACTGATGAAGAGAAACACAATACTTGGTTTACAGAGGGTTCTCTATTTGAAAGTAGCATTACAGTCCCACTCTGAGACCTAAAACGATAAAGGGAAATCTTCTCAGTGAACTGATCTTTGAACAGCACAGCACATTATTCATTTTCATTGGAAGGAGAAATGGTAAAATATGCAAATGTATACCAGTTCTTGCGCACTGGTCTATGATTTGACAGAATGGTAGGGACTTGTAGGGAACATGATTAGAACGTTGCTGACAAGGCGCTGAGGGAAAGAAGTATGTGAATAGACTTCTCTGAGTGGAGTGAAAAAAGAATGAATATCATTGTGTTTCATGTGAGTGCTCATTAAAGAGTTACTTCTGTAAAGAGGTGTTTTTATAATCTAGGTGATAGGAAGGATATTTTATGGAAATTAGTCTTTCTTTCCCCAAAAAAACTCCTGTAATCACACAATGGACTTGTGTCAAAGGTGGCCATAGACACTGAGTGCACCTAAATAAGGTAGTGGAAGTAAAGCATGGGTTCAGCAACCATAACTCCAATGACAAAGGCTGACTTGGTTACTTCCTCTGCTGAGTGCTCACTCTGTGAGCTGCAGAAACCAATGCTAAGTCATACATGTAAGTTCATTCCTCGGACTTATCAAGCAGCAATCTGCCTGTAGGTTGATTATATGATGAAGCACCCCTCCAAAATGGAGTTTGTTTTTTTTATAGCTGTGCATCTCTACTTTTTACAAAGCAATGTTGCCACCTTGAAAGTACTCGTCATTACACAGTACACTGATCAAATCTGCCATTCCATTCTTGGGAACATTTTTCAGACTCCTCTGTTTGGATAGGAGAAAGCACGTGCCTCATTGTTCTCTTCTCCGTGCCTGCATGGCCAAATCGCTATCATTTCATGTCCTCTTCATTCGGGGGAGCAAAAAGAAGTTTCATGGAAGGAAGTCAGCTGAGTAAAGTGAATGGGGCAAGAGAGGGATATGATGTTGGTTTTTAATTGCCAAAAGATTGACGCCCTGTGATGTCTGCATGAGGAGATACATGGCACGATGGCATATTCAGTGCCCCATATTCCTCAGATCAGACTTTTTTGCTGCACACTGTTGCACAACCTTTTCAAAACCTTCAAATAAAAAGCTTGATTAACAATCTGACCTGCTAGAAGGAACCCCAAATGAACAATCTCCCTCACATTAAAAAAAAATTGTCTCAATCTTTGATTTCACGTGATGATGGCATTTTCCACTGACTTATTTGATGCTTGCTTTTAGGGTCATAAGAATAGCACCAGGTCTCATTATCAGTCATAGCTTTGGTAAAAAAGTCTTGGTAGCTCTGGAGCTGTTCTTTCAAAGCACAGCATGTTTCCATTCAAAGCTCTTTTTCATGGTCAGTCATAACCTGAGGTACAAATTTTGCGGCCACCCTACTCTTTCCCAAATCTTTCATTAAGATTCAATAAACCAAGTTCTAAGTTAATCCAGCTCACTTCCCCATGTCTTCAATTCCCCATAGTTGGGATTTGAACACAGGTCTATGAATTTTGTTGATATTTACTTGTGTTGGAGAAGTTGATGGATATCCAGAACATCTCATCAAATGACATTTCACCTTTTTTGAAATGAGGAAACCACTCCTCCACTTGAGGCTTTCCCACAGCTCTCTCCTTATGACCTGTGCTCAACATCACAACAGTGTCCAAGGCATTTTCCTGAAAAGAAAACAAAATTTCAGAGCTTCATGCTATTCTGTTAAATTGGCATTCAAAAAATTAGGTTCAGCAAAAGTACTTTTATGAAAAAATTCACTGTGACCAGAGAAAACTGTTATAGGTGACACCACTGGATGCACAACCTCAGAGTGAGTTGTCTGATGCTGGCATATTTGTAAAAATGAATACTGCAAAATTTCCTCCTGGGAACTTTTTTCCTTTTTCATAATTATTATTGATAAGGTTTTGCCTTCTCTACACAAAGTATTCCTGTCAAAGCTACTTTTCTTTTCTTTGTCTTTACTTACTGACTGCTTATCCAACAATATTTTGTTACTCACAGATTGTCTAAGCTAAAGCTACTCAGTTCACAACAAATGAAGTAGGACAATGGGCCCATACGTGTGGGAAACTCTTCCCTGACAATGTTACTCCACAGTCTAAAGCAGTTGATTTCATATAACAATGGCAAGTCATAAAAAAGGAAATGGGTGGGCTGAGCCCTGGTGGCATAAGTGGTTGAATGTGGGACTGCGGTCCACGGGCTTGGCGGTTCAAATCCAGTGGTGGCTCTCAGGAGCAGCACTGGGTAGTGCTCATGACCACTAGAGGCAGTGATGCCCACAAAAAAAAAGGAAATGGGATATATAACCATTGATATCCTAGACATTAATGAGTGAAAATGGACCTAAGTAGGTCCTTTTAGATTAGTCAGATGGTCTACCTTTCTAGGACAAGTCGAAAAGTAATACCATCTTATTCATTTTCAATGAGGACATTTGAAGACCTTTTTTGAAGTACAACACTGTCATGAAGGGGTACTATTCATATGTCTATAGGGAAACCCATTTAATACAACTATTATTCAATTTTAAACACTAGCCAGTGAACTGGTGATGAATAAATGGAAGAATACTACCATTTTAGTCCTTTCAACAAATAATGCTGGAACAATTGGTTGTTCATATTTGTCAATCAACATATGAATCAATACTCTATTTATGAACTTTATTCTGTTCATACGTGTATCAAAAATCATTCAAAATGTATCAGAGGACTAAATGTAACATGCAAAATCTCAACTAATCCAGAAAAAAGGGTATGATAAAATGTAGGTGGACTTCTGTTGGAAGATGAGTTTTAAATACAATACAAAAAGCATACATGATGAAATAAAATTTGGGCAAATTGAACTTCATTAAAATAAAAAATGAAGATATTAGAGGGGGTACATCCATTCTTCTCAGCCATAGGAAGAGCATCATAAAGATAAATTTATTTAGGTGCACTCAGTGTTGAAGAGCTGTGGCCTTTTGTCTTACCCCTGCAGAGATTACCTGGGTCTAACCTTTAGTCCCACTGTAGACATGCCCAACACGAAGCTGATTTTGCCAGTCCAAAGGCTTTACTTATCTCAATCACAGCACTCACTGCCTTGAGCAGTAATATACCCTTCTAACACCACAGCCATGCAGTCGGGACTCATCTATTTCTTTCTTTTTCTCTCTTCTCTCTTTCCCACCACAATCTTGGCTGACTTAGTTTTTTCACCCTCTTTTATTTTCCTACCCCCCTGCGGGCCCATAGGGTGCTCCCCTCCACCTATGTTAACACGGCCTGCCTTCCAACCTGGTGCAAAATCTACAGCCCACCTTTTGTGGCTCTTCCCCAAGTTGGTATAACTCCATTCCCACCCCCACTGCCAGTTCAGTACCTGGGAAAATCCTGCCATCCTCATAGAAGCTGGAAGTATGCCCACAAAACTCTTGCTACTTGGCAAACCCCTATGGAACTTCCACTACTCTCTTAAGGGCTGTGGGAACTCTCGTCCACTTGTGCTGCCCTCTGAGCAGCAGAGGAAACCGCAGCCCACTGCCTTCTACCTTCCAAGTGGCTGAGGGTAGTCCCACACTCCTACTAGGGGCTGGGAAAATTACCACCAAACTTCCATCACCACCCAAGCAGCTGGGTCAATTACCACAGCCCACTGAGAGACTGGGGAAGCTGCTGCCCACTCTTTATTACACTCCACTAGCTGGATGAACCTCTACCTGCCTTCCACATTGCTCCAGGTGTCTAGGGTAACCCCTGCCCTCCCTCTATAGTCATCCATAGGGTTTAACATTTGTGCCCCCACACTCTGAATTGCTTAATGTGGCCTAAAGCAGCCCCATCAGCTCTCCACAGCCCTCCATACTGCTGTGGAAATCTCTTTTCTATACTCCAAGGCTCTCTACATGATTTGATGTTCTGTCCCAAGACACCAGCCCCCACCCCCAAGACTCTGCTGCAGTGGACAGTCTCCATGCCCTCTGAGGCATTCTAAACCAGCATGGTCCACACTGATGTAATGCTCAAGGAAACAGTAGACCAAGAACAAGTGACTACAATAAGTATATACCTGCTCAATGAGAGACCTGAAAAATTCATCAATCAAATGCCCCAAAAGATGAAAAAAGAAATTACAGACTTAACAGTCTTAGTAGGTGACTTTAACACCCCATCCTCTGACTCCTAAACAACAAGGCTAGAAAACAAAATGACGGTTAAGAAAATAATTGGAGGATGACAAAATTAGTTGATACTGGTCCAGATCAGAAATGAAATTAAGACATTTTGGGAGGTGTGGCAGTCATGTGATTATGTTAGTTTTATGATTGAAATGTAGTGGTGGAGTCTAGCCTGTTAATCTGGAGATAGCCATTGACTAGCCGATGAGGCCTCTATGTGGGCATGGCTTTCACCTGAGACTTCTGGGAAATCTCGCGATATTTCCCTCGTGAAGATGAGAAGCTGTCTCCCCCAGTTGTTGGGAGTTAGTTTCAGAGATGATTAATCATGGGCAAGACTAGCTGGCAGCGTTCGAGAGGCTGGAAGAGCCAGCAGAGAGACCATACGGCTTTGTCTTGATGGAGGTGGGCTTCTGAGGCTGGGACTGCCACATGGAGGCCTCTGCCAGTGATGAGTTGCTTCTGCCACCATGGGATGCTGTTGATGGACCCTGAGTCCTAGAAGGAAGGAGCCATGGGGAGATCCCTGTCGGTGCCGGGATTCTGCACCCACTGATCTGTGACTTCGTGAGTCAGAAGGAGACTTTGTGGACTGATTTCGGGCATATGGATTAATATCGAACTTGTGACTTCAAGCTGGACTGGGCTGGGATGGTTTCTCAGTGTCCTCTTCCTCTCAAATATAAACCCATTCCTTATATCCATATGCATGTCCTTGAATTTGTTCCTCTAGTCTACCCGGACTAACACAGGTAACAAACAAAAGGAATGAAAATGCAGCATATTAAAACCTTTGGGAAATAACAAACCCAGTTATCAGAGGAAGTTTGATAGCAATAAATGCCCACATGGAAAAGAAAGAGAGATTTATGATTGACATGATGTGACAAAACCTACAGCAATTAGAGCAGAGTCATCAGAATAATCCACTAATAGCAAGAGAAAAGACATAATAAAGATAAATGCAGAGATAAATGATCATGAATAAATGAGAAAACAATGCAAAAAAATAAATGCAGCATAAAAGCTGGTTCTTTGAAAGTATTAAGAGAATCAATAAACACATGACAAACCGAATCAAAGATAGGAAGGAACAAGCATTAATAGCTAGGATGAAGAATGAAATGAGGGAAATTACAATGGACCCTAATGAAATTGAGAGGCTAATTGCACAGTCCTTTGAAAATCTGTACTGCAATGAATTTAATAACTTGGAAAACATGGGCAACTTGCTGGAAAAATCATCCCTCTATCGATTATCCCAGGTAAATGTTAAGAACCTCATCAGTTGCATAACAATAGAAGAAATAGATAAGTTTATCAAAGGACTACCAACTGAAAAAATCTCATGGGCCAGATAGCTTCACATAATTTTACTAAGCATTCAGGGAAGAACTGATGCCAATCCTATACAAACTCTTCCAGAGCATGAACAAAAAATGACAAACTTTGAATCACTTTCTTTGATCCAGTATAACAAACACTAACAACTAAACTGAGCAAGGATCCCACAAGAATTTAGAACGACAAACAGTATCTCTAATGCACATCCATGCAAATATCCTTTAAAAAATTGGCTGATAGAACACAATAGTATATAGAGTGGATAATTAAATGTGACCCAGTTCCATTCATTCCAGCAATGTAAAAATGGTTCAATAGCTAAAAGTCCATCAAGCACCATTATTTGCCACATTGAGAAGGAAAAGATTAAGAACCACATGATAATATTGATAGATTCAGAAAAAGCATTTAACAACATCCAACACCCCTTCCTGTTTAAGACCCTCAAGAAGATAGGAATGGAAGGAAAAATCCTCAATATAATACAAGCCATATATGAAAACTCAACAACCAATGTAGCAGTGAATGGAGAAAACATGAAACAATTCCACTGAAGAAGCAAACCATACAAGGTTCCTGTCTTCTTTTTTATTCAATATCATACTGAAAGTTCTAGTTAAAAACAAAAGGCAACCTATATAGCACCTTAAATTTAGAGGAAAGAAAGGAATTCATTCAGGCAAAGAAGAGATGAAACTATCATTATTCACAGATGATATGATTTTATGTATTGAAAAATCCTAAATCTCCATAAGAGTAATGTTGGAAGTGATAGAGGAGGTGGCAGTCTTTAATCGTGTCAATTTCAGGATTGGGAGTGTGAGGGTGGAGTCTATCCTGTCAATCTGGAGATAGCCAATGGGACCTCTGTGTGGTCATGGCTTTCTCCTGAGAATCCTGGGAAATGTGGTCTTTCCTTCTTGGAGATGGAGATACTGTCTCGGTTCACTTCTTGGAGACTTTCTACTGACAACACTCACGTGGAGATGCTCTACTGAGAAGACACAAGATTCAGTCCTTGGGAGACATTGTGGCGAGAAGACACATGAAATCATGCTGATCCATCTTGAGCCCTGGAAGCTGGAAGAGCCATGGGAAGGTCCCTGCCAGCACTGAGATGCTTCTACCACCACTGGATACACAAGAATTTGTAACCACTGGCTTGTGATTATACTGGCATCATTGTGTGTGTTTCGTGTGTCTCAAGATCTCAGTCTTTATAGATTGGTATTGGACATAAGGGTTAATATCGGACTTATGACCTTGGTCTGAACTGGGCTGGGATGTTTCCTCAATGTTTAATTACTCTTGCATATAAAGCTCTCTGTTATATATATATATATATATATATATATATATATATATATATCCATGTTAATGACTCTGTTCTCTAGTCTACCCAGACTAACACAGGAATATGGCATAGTGGCAGGATATAAGATAAAAAAACAGAAGCCTAACAGATTGCTATACTCTGGACAATATCATGAAAAAGGAGATCAAGAAGGTTGTATCCTTCACAATATCAAAACACAAATGGATATATCCAGGGATACACCTTAACAAAAAACAAACTATTTTTATTACAAAAAAAATTATAATAGGATGAGCCTTGGTGGCATAATGGTTGAGTGCGGGACTGCAATCCACAGGGCTGGTGCTTCAAATCCAGCAGCAGCTCTCCAGGAGCAAGGCTGGACTTCCTACTCCCACAAGGGCAGTGATGCCACAAAAAAAGGAAAAAATTACAAAACAGTATTTACAAGAAACCAATTGGGGCCTCCACAAATGGAAGAATATCCCATGCTCATGGATCAGAAGACTCAATATAGTAAAGATGTCAACCTTACCCAAGGCATTATAGAAATTTAAAGCTATCCTGATACAAATACCAGCATCTTATTTTTCAGGAAATTGGAAAAACTCACTACCAACTTTATATGAAGAGGGAAGAAGCTCAGAATTAGTAAAGAACTCCTCAAGAAGAAGGCCAAAGTTGGAGGGCTTGCTTTATGTGACTTTAATGACTATCATGTAGTCACAGTTGTCAAAACTGTGGGGCATTGGTATATAGACAGATACTCAAACAAATGGAAAAGTACAGAAAATCTATAAATAAAAACATCAATACACAAATAACTGATCTTTGATAAGGGTCCTCAAAATATCACATTGGTATCAGATTTCCTTTTTGACAAACGGTGCTGGAACAAATGGATTTCTACCTGCAAAAAAATAAAGCAAGACCCTCACCTCAACCCATGCACAGGAATAAAGTCCAAGTGGATCACAGACCTCAAAGTAGAACCCCAAACTATTGTGATCAATAAAGAGGGAATTGGGAAAAATCTAAGAACTCTAGTGCAGGGAATACACAGGCCTTCAGCAATAAGGAAGGACACAAATACAAATGGGGCACAAATTGGCAAGTGGGATATACTGAAGACAACACACATGTGCACATCAAAAGACTTATCCAAGGTAGTAATAAGAGAGTCCATAGACTGGGAAAACATCTTTCATGATGACACATCAGACTATAATGTACAAGGAAAAAAAACAAAAAAGAACCTGCTGAGGAAGTAGGCAAACAACCTGAATAGAAGTTTCTCAAGGGTGGAAATCTGAATGACTAATAAACTCATGCGAAAATCTTCCTGAAAATTAGCCAGAAGAGAAATGCAAATTAAGACAATTATGAAATACCACTTTTTCCCTCAAAAACAGTCCAATTCGAAAAATGAGAAAGCAACAAGTGATGGAGTGGGTTTGGTGAGATAGGAGCACTCATCCGCTGCTGGCGGTCCTGTAGAAACATGTAGCCACTATCGAAATAGATCTTGTGATACCTAAAACAAATGGAAATCGAGCTATTGTATGATCCAGCAATCCCTCTACTGGGCCTATAACCAGAAGAAGTAAGAAATAGACCACAACCAGATATCCATGCTCCATTGTTCATTGTGGTGCAACTCACAATCATGAAGACCTGGAAACAATTTCAATTTCTATCAACTGATGAATGGATTACAAAAATGGTATATATACATAATGGAGTACTCTGTAGCCCTAAAGAGCAGCAAGGAATGAATGAAGCACAGAACCTTGTGGGAAGAGGTGGAGGGAATTATGGCAAGTGAAATTAGCCAAGTTTGAAAGGAAAAGTGCAACATGAGTCCACCGAGGTAAGCTCAAAAAGTACAATGGGAATAGATAATAAACTATTTCGTGCCTAAATCCAAGGTCAAGATCCAGGCACTTTGGCAGGGTATGACTGAACTCAGGGATGCATATGACAGCCAACTAAAAAGGAGGGGGAAAGAGAGAGGGAAGGGAAAAAAGGAAAATTACGAGGGTAATGGAGAGCAGGGCACTTACGGAGGTATTGTTTGTGTCTCCACATGAAAGGGAGAGAGGAACAAGACCCCACGCTAGAGTACTGGTCCTGAGGGCACTACACAGGCATGGAGCAATGAACTCTCACAGAGAATGATGGGGCAGGGCCAAGCCAAGCTATGTTGACCTGTTCCCTAGAGGAAAGCAATAAGGGTCCAACATTGAAGTATAACGGGGAGAAAGCTCCGTCTTTCCAGACCACAAGGGAGCAAACCATGAGGGAGTGAAGAAGGGAGGAATGGAGTGAAGAGAGGGAAAGAGAGAGAGAGAGAGAGAGAGAGAGAGAGAGAGAGAGAGAGAGAGAGAGAAGAGAGCACCTCATCACGCCCACCAAGTGCCAGGAGCAACATCCCTGCTCAGAGAAGCCAATGGACATGGAGGGCCATGAAACCTGCCCCCCCATGAGAAAGGACTTTCCCTCACTGACCCATAACCCTACAGGGAATAGTACTGAAGACAAAGTGGGGAAAGTGTGCCCTATTGGCCTCATGCACAGTGGGTGAAACACAAAGGGAGTACAGCAGGCAACAAGGGGAGCAGGGTAACCAAGTCTTGGAGGAAAACTAAAAATAGACTTCTGTCTTGGGAGACAGGCTTGGCACCTCATCAGACTTGATTGGAAAACATACACGAGGGCCAGCAGACACTCCCAGAACTAATTTTTATGTTTGTTTTTGCTGTTGTTTTTCTTTTGTCCTATGTCTACTAAAGAAAGGCAGGACAGCAATCTTGAGTAATAAACAACTGGACCAGTGGTACCAGGGGGACATGGGAGAAGAGGGGGTGGGAGAGAGAGTAGGCAGCCAACAAACTCAGGGATAAGGGAACAAGGAGAGGTCTAAAATTGATGGTGAGGAGGGTATATAGTGCCTGGTGGCTTTAATCAAGTGCAATCAATGTACCAGAGAGGAATTCCTGGGAGCCCAATAGAGAGTGAGCATGATAGTGGGAAAGGGAGAAGGTGAAAGCAAATAAAGAAAAGCAACAAGAAACAAAAGCTATTTATAGAGGTGTAGCTTTAGGTATGAAGCCATGTAAATATAATGATATATAATGAAGGGGACAGAGTCCAACGTACATATATTTATATACTGAGTATTAAGATAGTACACCTACTTTGAATAGCACACCTATTCAAGGCCTCCCTTAACACAAGAGTTAACAGTTTTTTTTATAATTTCCTGGCACTTATTGAGTTTCATCTTCCTGATATGATTACTGAAGATAAAATGGGTACATATACAAATGTAGTGAAGAGAGAGGGTGGTGCCTGACTATCAAAACATATAGTATCTGGGGTCTTAAAGGCTTGACGTTAAATAAGTAGCCATCTAGCAGAGAAGTGAAAAAGCCCATATTGAAAAAGTATGCCATATGCCAGTCTGAGTGACTATGATGTATAATCAGGATCAGGTATCAGGTATCAAAAAATCCAAAACAAAAAGCTCTACCAATATGAATTAGGAGCTTGGATTGGAGACTCAAAATCTATCTGTAGAAAACTGAATGTCCCCCCCAGAAGGGTTATAAGAAAGGGATGATTCAACCAAGATATCATATCGCATCAAAACATCACGCATTATTCCTCTAGATCCTGAATGCTATAGCCTATGCCCCACTACCATGACCCAGTTCTACCTTACAAATCTATGTCTGAAAACACTTACTGGTACAGATTAGAGCTCTTGAAATATGGAATTAAGGACAGCTAAACCCCTCAGAAACAGTGGTGGGAATAGTGATATCATGATGGTTTTGGGATGGCCGGGGAGGGGCAAGTGGGAGAAAGCGGAAACCCATCACAAGATTGGATTTATAGTCCCCTCCCCCCAAAGCAGATGAATAACAGAAATGTGGGTGAAGGGAGACAATGGACAGTATAGAAATGAAATGATAACAATAAATGATCAAAGATTCATGAGGGTATGAGTGGGGGAGAGGGGGGTTACATGGAACTTATAGCAAGGACTTTACAGAAAATGTTTTAGTAATGATGATGGCAGCATATGAACAAAAATGGTTTATAAATTGATGCATGGACTGTTAGACGAGCTAGAAAAAGATTAAATACAATGATTTAAAAGTAAAATAAATAAAAAGCATCTGCTGTGCAATTGACATTAATTCAAGAATCGAGACAACCACTAAGTGAATGAAAATACCTCCAAATCAAATATTTGGCAAGGAACTTGTATCTAAAATATGAAAAGAGTACTTAGAGCTCAACAAGTACTTTAGGCTCCAATATTGATAAACATTTAACAGATACCTCATAAATGATATATAAATAGAAAATGAGCATTTAAAATATGCTCAAAATGATGTGTATTTAGGGAATTAAAGCTACAGTGAAATGATCACTTTATGAGGTCCATTTAAAACACAGAAAGCAAAAAACTCATGGCCTCCTAAGCAATGCGGACTCAGAGTGACCCCAGGGGTTTCTTAACCTGGAGCTGTTTATCTGAGAGGAAAACACACTCTCTCTCCTGCTGAGCTGCTGGTGCTTTTGAACAATGCAAGTCACAGTCCGTCCTCTACCACCATACCATTATCCCTTGCCGAAAACACGAACAACATGAAAAATTGTCACTGATGTGGTGCCCTAGAAAGCACTATTTATTGATAAAAGGAGTGCAAAATGGAACAGGCCTAGGGAGAGAACTGCATCTTGAAGAAATTAAACTGCCTTGTCGTTACGGGGCATCCAGTCACTTCTGACTAATAGTGACACAATATTCAACTCAACGAAAGACACATTATTGTTATGCTTGAGCCCGTTGTCAGTTGTTCCTCTTCTTGACCAAGTATGATGTCTTTGTCCAGGAACTGGTCTTTCCTGATCACATGCCCAAAGTACATGAGATGAATAGAAAATGAGCATATCAGGTGGTGGTTGAAGAGGTGAATGAACTCAAAGTCAGTAAGTCAGATGACAAGTCAGGGAGCAGGCACCGATGGCTCCAAGGATCAGCAGGCAATATGGCAGACCATTGACTCAAGTCCAAAGTACCACATACTGATGAACCAGGTGCATAATGCAGACCTAGCAAAAATCAAGCATGCTTCTCCACTGGGTTGATTTATATAGAAATTAAGTCACAGCATGAGGAAATTGTCTTCCAATTACATCAGACCCCTCTCAGTT
Organism: Nesogale talazaci; assembly: GCA_004026705.1. Classification (NCBI taxonomy): domain Eukaryota; kingdom Metazoa; phylum Chordata; class Mammalia; order Afrosoricida; family Tenrecidae; genus Nesogale; species Nesogale talazaci. Next base: position 17,648 of record PVJH01005762.1, read on the forward strand.
TATTCCTGTCAGTTTGTTATATTTTAGTGGTTTGCTAGGAACCAAAATTCAAGAGGAATGGTGTTACATTCACTGCATGAATAAATGCATAGAAGAACATTTCCACAATCTTGAAATATAGTGTTGCATGTGTACTTATATCTACATGTCTGGAAAGTATTTCAGTTAATACCAATAACATTCAAATTTACATACCAACCACTGTAACTAGGAAATTGAAGAACTCTACTAATACTTTCTTTAGCCTGAAATTGAATAATAATGCAAGTAAGATATATGATAACTTTGGACATTTGGAAAGCAAAAGTTGGAAACAGAGAAAGGAATAGCAATTATATCATATGGCTTCTGTGATAAAAGTGAAGTTAAAAAGTATGCAAGACTATTGCAAGACAAATCATTTTGTTACTGCAAATGTCTTTGGTACTCATCAGCCTAACCAAAACAGTTGGTACACATCAACCTAGCCAAATGTAACACATAGGAATCCAAATGACTCTACCCTCCATACCAGGTAATGGAGAAGCTCAATATTAGCCTCCAAAATGAAGCCTGGGGATGACTGGGAAATAGATCATCAATTGCTCAAATGTAAATTCAGAATGAAGCTGAAGAAATTAAAACAAGCCCACACAAGCCAACTTACTACTTTGAGTGTATACCAAATGATTTAGAGTCATCTCAAGAGCACCTTTCACATATTGAACACTAATGGCAGAGGTCTGATAGGCTTTAGGATAACATCAACAATATCATACATGAAGAAATTAAAAGATCATTAAAAAACAAGCGTATTAGGCGTGATTCATCAGAAAAAACAAAGCCAGGACACTAATAATACCTATATATATGCATAAATATATACATATATATTTATATAGATAGAAATAAATTTGATATAAGAAATAAATAGTTAACTAATCTATAATGCAATACAAATGGCTCAGTGCAACTCATTGTGTGAGACAGCTAGTAGACTGGCAGTCCTTTGAGTCTTGAGGGTCACAGGGCAGTCCTCTGCAGAGCAATTCAGGCAGTCTGCCACAGGCAGCAAACAGCAAGGGAGGTCACCAACAGACAGCCAGATGACAGGGTCTGATAGTCCCCAGCTCGAGAGATATATTTTCCAGCAAAGCCGTGCTTGAAGGAACCTCAACTCACAGTGACACAATCCACAAATTAGGTCTCCCACGGGTAGTGCAGTTTGCAAAACAAGGCACAGGACACACAAGGCAGCCGGCTGTACACTGGTCCCAAGAGCCAAGAGCAAGAGTGAGAAAGGCGGGGCCCAGCCATTTATATCTCCGCCCTTCAATTCATCGCACACATTCATTGGCCATGTTGGCACAACAAACTCACCTATCACAATAGGTTTAAACAGCATGACGGAATATAGCATCTTATTAGTGCACACTGCAGTACGGACAACTCAGTTCACCTTATTTCTGTGGAGCAGTTAACATACTGCAAGTCCTTGAACTCACGAGGGCTGCCGGTCGCAAGATCAAGGAAGCCGACAGATAGAGATGAGTCTCCCCTCGCACAAAGCAGGCAGAGATCGTCCACAGGCAGCAGACAGCCTGGCGGATCACCAATAGTCAGCATCTCAGAAGCTTAGCGAAGCATGCCTGGATGGCATAGAGAACTCAAGCAATGTAAGAAGACAGGACTCACTCACCTTAAGCTCAAGCGACGCTTGCATAGTCAGTGTGGAGGAGCCGGTCTCAAAGACACCTCGTGCTCCAGCAACATGATCCGCGGTTTGGCTCGCCTCAAAGGCAGTGTAGCTTACAAGTTGATGCAGAGAACTAGCGAAGGCAATTTCAGGTTGGTGGGATCAGGAGAGAGAGGAGGGTTGGCACTTGCCGCGCCTTTTATCTCTTTGCCTTCCGATCAAATTGTGACTTGATTAATACCATGTGTTCCTATGGGTCATACTGGCACATACCTCTAACAGCAAGAAATAAAGCAAAGATAAAAAGTCAATATGGATTATTAAACTTGCACTTGTTGATGGCGTGTGACTCAAAAGATGAAAAAAAATGCCTGAAAAAATCACTTAATAATCGGAACTTGGGATGTATGAAGTAGGAATCTAGAGGAATATGAAGTCCTAAATATGCAATGGAACATAAAATGATCGAAATTTTACATGTTAGTGACCTCAAATAGGCCATTTAAAATCAGAAAACAATGTGGGTCACTATACTGAAATGCCACAATCAAGAGAAAAATTGTTGAATTCATTGTAAGAAAGGTATTTCTGGCTGAGTGCCGGTGGTGCAGTGGTTGTGTGCGGGACTGCGGCCCACAGGTTTGGCGCTTCAAATCCAGCAGCAGCTCTCCAGGAGCAGGGCAGTTATGCCAAAAATGGGTGGGGTATTTCTGTCTTTCTTTTTTAATATGTCATTTTATTGTGGGATTTTACAGCTCTTATAACAATTCATGTGTCTTTTTTTGAAGGAAGCCTATTTATTCAATAGAAAAGTGTTTTCAAAATATCAACCAATCATTGCATTCTATTTTTCCTATAAAACAATTGAAAATATATTTTGACAAAGATTTTATTGGCACATAATCCATATAGCATGCAACTCAACAGTTATGAGTGTTATGATCATTACCACAGACAATTTTAGAACACTTTCTCCTTTCTTGTTCTTGTTATTAACTCCCTATTCCCCCCAACTTCCTCTGCCATACCATCAAGAAACTATGAGTTCAGTTATTGTCTCTAACAATGTACTATACTAGATTTTGTATGCAGAAAAACATGCAAAAACAATGATAAGAGATGAAAGCAAAAACATACCAAAAAATCTAACAAAAATAATAAAATAAAGCAGAAGCAACTGTTAACAGAAAAGGAAGTAGAAAATATTTAAAAACCTGGACCAAATTTAAAATGGGTAAAAAGAGAAATCAAATGACAAGGTGTTAAATCATTGCATTTTCAACGATTCACTTTGCAATGTCCTCTGCAAGGCTCTTCATATTCCTCATCCTTGGTCAGAGAGGATTCACCCTTGCATTCCCTCCACTCCACCCTCTCTCTACCCCTCCAGCAGCTCCAATCCAACCACCGGGCTGAAGGGGCTAAACCATCTTAGTCTCCCCACACCCCCAGTTCCCCTCTCCACTAGTAAACCCTCTCCACTCCATCTGGATTTGTGGGGTACAGTTGGGACCATGATGGTTGGGGGAGGAAGGCTTCAGGAACTAGAGGAAATTTGTATGCATCATCATTGCACTGCTGCACCTCGACTGGTCTGTCTCCACCCCGTGACTCCCGTGTAAAGGGGTGACCAATTCCCACCAGTGGGCCTCAGGCCCCCATACTGTTGCTCCCCTCATTCGTAATGATGAGATTCTTGTTCTTTGATGCTCGATACCTGCTCCCTTCGGCCCCTCTTGATCACATATGCTGGTGTGCTTCTTCCATGTGGACTTTGCTGTTGCTGTGCTGAATGGTGACTCGATTATCTCCAAGTCTTTGAGAGTCCAGACATTCAATCATTTGGTAGCTGGGCACCATCATTTCTCCTACTCTGTTTGCCTCTGTATCCATTTGTCTTCAGCGATATTGGGAGTCAATTGGTCCATTGATTTTAGTTTTTGTTCTTTGATGCCAGATTGTTTCAGCACCTCATGATCACACAGGCAAGTGAGCTTCTCCTATGGCTACATATATGGTCCACACATGTCCTCAATGAGCACAGTGATATGTGTGTTTTGCCTGGACCTTCCACCACCGTGTGGCCATGCTGGCTGTTATGTTTCTTCTGTGTGGGTGTGATCTCTTCCCAAGTAAATGGTCTATTATTTATCTTCAGGCTCTTAAGACCCCAGACGATACATCCTATAATGACTGAGCACCATCAGCTTTCTTCACCACATTTGCTTGTGCACCTATTTTACTTCAGTGATCGTGTTGGGCCAGTGAGCCTTGAGGAATACCAGATTCATATAACAAAGTATTCTTGCATTGAGGGAGCACCAGGGTGAGGGCCCAAGGTCCACTTTGCTACTATAGTACTTGGCCTATAGATATGTTCTTAAATTTATTTCCACCTTGTACTAGATAGTCACATGCATGTATGTATGTATGGACATACCTATGTTTAGACCTCTGCAAGTGCTCTTTGCACTCTAGCTCTTCCCTCTATTTCCTTCTATCTCCCTCCTGTTCCACCATTATGTTCCACCTTCATTGGCGTTTCAGTGCTTCCTCACGGATTCATTGTCCTTGCTTACACCCGGCCAGGCCTCCCACACCAACCTCTCCATCGATTCCAGACCACTTGTTGCTTCCCCACCCCCATCCATATGTTTATCCACACCTTCTCCAACCCTTTCTCCAATCCTCCCTCAGGTCCCCAGGAATCACTGTTTGCCCAGTCCTTTCTGTGGCGCATTGGGTCTCCAGAAGGATGTTTTCCTCTGAGCATCATGTGTTGGCGTGGAGCTTGTACCAGCTCTCTTCCTCTTCCTCCCTCTTGTCTTAGTCCCTGTGGGTGTGTCAATTGTATCAAGCACAGTTGTACATATGTCACCATTATAATTTTCAAAATATTTTGTTTCTACTTGATTTCTTGGTATAACCTCCTTTTTTCCCCTTCCTTCCTTCCCCTCTCATGGCCCCTTGATAATTATGCATTATTATTTTCACAACTCACATAATTTACTGTCTCCTTTCAACATTTCTGTTCTTTGCCCCCCTTGGGTTGGTGGTGTAGTAATATTGATCATTGTGATCAGTTCCCCCTCAGAAAGGATATTTCACCATATCTCTTGCAGTGCCATGTTATCTGTGACACTATTCCATTTGTCCCTCTTCGAGGAAATTCAACAATACAACTAATATTCCAATTTATATATGAACCACCAGAGATAGTGATAAAGATATTGGATGATTCTGCTAATGCTTCCAGTGTGAAATGGATACAAGTGCAATTATCAATAATTCATAATCATTGGAAACTTGGATATTTCATGTAAATGAAGTATATCATATATAATATATGGCCTCTGATGTTCCTTTTCCCCACCACATGCAGGCCAATAGAAATCTGGTTACACTGAGGTTAAATTCTCATCTGGATGCCAGAATGCCTATCAGTTGAAACAAGACCCTGGCAAGTTAATATGTATATATACAAGTGTGAGAAATCCCCATGGCATATATTATTTTTCTCTATAGATATCTTTGAATCTCTATAGCCAGATACTAGATAGAGAAGTGAGTAATCACAATTTGCCTCACATCTTTGAGTCCGATGTTAAACTGGAATCTTAACATCGCCCTGCAACTGCAGTGTGCATGCAAATTTCTTTGTATTTTCTTTCTTCATTATTTTTTAAACTGCTTTATGGGGGACTTTTATAGCTCTTATCATTATGCATACATACGTCCATTGTGTCAAGCACATTTATATATATATGCTGCCATCAATATTTTAAAAACATTTTCTTTCTACTTGAGCCCTTGATTCAATTCCTCATTTTCTCACTCTCAGATCCACTTTCTCTCATGAACCCTTGATAAATTATTTTTAACAACAACCCCCCCCCATGTCTTACCTGGCTGCTGTCTCCCTTCAACCACTATTCCATTATCACCCACCTAGGAAGGCATTATAAGTAGATCATTTGATCAGTTTCCCCCACTACCTTCCCTCCCACTTTTTGTATCTCTATTTCTCTTTGTACTTTCCATTTAAAGAACAGAAAGCTATCAAATGAACAGATGGTATTTCAGATAACACTTAGCATGTCACAGGTGTCATTTGAATTAACAAAGCACTTTCATAAATAATAATGTAACCCTGTTATATGTGAAATATTATTATGCTACATTATATATTTTATATTATATACTATGAAATAAAAATTGAGTATTAAATATGAAGGATCTTTTAGATAGTTTAACATTTAAACTTTTCATCTATTATGACTTGTTGATGTGTTGATGTGTAGACACTCATTGAAATTATCCTACCATCCTATCTCCCAATACCCTCCCTACAGGAATGACATTTCATTTACTCAGGGTCTATTGTCAATTAATTGAAATAAAAGTCAAGGTAAAAATACAATAGTGTAATTGGCAGGGAGCTCTGTGACCATAAGTGCTTCATAAAATTCTGGCATCTTAATAAATGAGGTCCATGCATGTCCTTTAGATCTTCGGAGAAGAAAGTGCATCTCAGAGTAATCATTAAACATTACCCTTCATGCTGGAGACCCACCAAAGTAGAGGTGACCACTTTCTTGAAAGAAACAGTCCATTGGGATAAAGCTGTACACAGAGCTCCAAGTTGTCTCTCAAGAGTCAAACTCGCACAAGTTTGTATTTTGTTCTCTTAGCTCCAGAGAAATAAAATTCTTAGGGAATGTAAGACAAAAGAATACTTCATTAATGAGGCACAAGGGATTTCATCCACTAGAGCCAAAGGATTGTAAATACTTCCTCTACACTGACCTAGATGTACTTAATTTGTCTAAGGTGATGAGAAGACACAGTTATACCTTCTAGAAGCCTGATGAGTGAGTTCATCTCCATGTTCTTCCTGGGTCACAACCTCTAACTATGGCAATGGTACCTGGGAGACACAGCACAGGTGAAGTCTTCTCTGGACGAGGTACAACATCATCACAGGTGCCCGGAGATTGGTGATGCTAGATGGCCCTCTCTTATTGGTAGTGTTTGTGGTTATATCAACAGCTCTACCAAATAAAAGCGAGTTTAATGGCATAAAGTCCTGAGAAGTTAGAGTCTCTCGTTCCAGAGACTGATCATGACTACATGAAAATGTTTTCTTTCTCTAATTTGTCTTCTCTGGTGCTGTTTCTCATCCCTGTAACCACCTTCTCTTAACAGCCTTCCCAGCTTCACTGCATTCACGTGTCTGTTAACCTCATTCAACTATTTGTTCATAAAGTAACTCACAGAAATTTTATTTAGTACTAACTTATAGTCTGGATACAAAAAAATGAATAGCCATTTTCCCTTCTGGCTAGCACCTTCCATTCTATGTAAGGTAACAGACAATAAGTAAGTGCTGATGCCAGCACTGCAGTCCTACTGCAAGGGATCATACAGTTGCTGCCCTTCCTGGGGGATTTTAGTGAAGGTTTCACAGAGAGATGATGGTCACACTGAGCTTTGAAGGAGATAGGAGCGGAGTAATGTTGGGATTGTTAAAGGCCTATGGTGTGGTATGCATCTGAAATTGCACATAATGATAACAACTGCAGAACAACGAAAGCAAAGAATGGAACGTGAAGCATGAGTATGGATGGGGAGGCAACAGTCCTGTAACACACAGCTTTATATTTTGCCCAAGGATACACAACTGAGAAATTAATGGAATCGAAGCAAAATTAGCAGCACAGTGTGTCTGTCATTAGACTTGTCGTTAGAGACATTTCTCTGGTCAATGTGCAGAGCAGATTACTCTCTGCTACCTTAGAGAGATGATAAGTGGAAAAAGCACAGAGAGATGAATCTGTGAGATGAATCTGTGAGAGATAAATCTGTGAGATTTTGAGCTATAATACATCCAAAAATCCACCAAGTAATCTGAGGCAGGTTGTCATTTTAAATCATTTATTTTAAATTTTTGAAAAGTTATTTATTTTAAACTCCTACAAAACTGGAATCAGAATTTGGGTTTCTGAGAGATGCAGAATATACTAGTTAAAGTTGTGGTTTTCCTAGTTCAAGGCAGGTAGTGAGCTCTGGGTCATGCTCACAGCTTGCTGCTTTCAAAGTATTTACATATGGCTAATTTTAAGATTTTTACTTACTTTTAATCTTTCAAAAGTTTTCCTAATATTAACTTATTTCAATGCATTTTTCTTTCTTTCAAACAGTTGTGTTAGGATCTGATTCATACCATTCCATATTTCAATCATATCTAGCAATCTTGTACATGATCAGTTTCAAAACATTCTTCCATCTTGTGCTTCTTGATATCAGCTTCCTCTTATCCTTTTCTCCTTCCCCCATCTGCATGCCCTGCCATCACTGGCTGGAACTCTTATCCTAGTTATTGTCTCTGGCCATAATTAAGATATAGGAATAACCTGACTGTCAGACAGAGGACTGTAGAGATGACCATAGTAGATTTAAATGATCATTTTGACTTCAATGGTGAACATCTTGTTGTTTGAGCTCTCTACTTTGTCTTGATCTGGTTGTTAGTATTTTCAATTTTTTGCACATTGGGATTTATCGCTGCTGTATTTTGTCATTGTTGGTAATTCTCTTGACTCTTGGTTATGTACTTTCTTATGTTCTTTGCGACATGCAACCAGCATCGATGAAGCTATAGAAATAACATGTCTGTTTTTTTGTTTTAATAGAAAAATTACAAGTACAGTAGAGACATTTCCCATAAATCTTTCACCTAGTTGCCATATGTCTTCTCTATCCAGTGTCCTGCATTCATTTGCCATACTTACTTGGACTCCCATGGCTGTGACAGGTACCCTGATAGTTTGCCTAGTTTAACGACCATACACGTGTTGACATGTGCTAGTTAGCCATTTTGCAAGATGTCTCTCACTGTCTGATGCTTGCTTCATAGAAGATTGGAGTTAGGAGTTATTTTTTTTTTAATTTTGATTTCTTGGTTTTGGGAAAAAGGCCACAAGAGTTAAGTATGAACTTCATCTATCATTTTTTTCCAATATCAATAAACTGCTTTAGATCTGATGAGAAGTGCATTAGGTATATACATCTAGTTAGGAAGATTGTACATTTCACAGTACTGCTGATCTCTCCAAATCATGAACATAGAATATCTATGCATTTGGTCCTTTTATTTCGCTCACTTTTACTATGTAGTTTTTAGACTACCTATTTTGTTTGCATTTTGGTCTCATATTGCTATGGCTGCAGAACTTCATTTAGATATGTTACTTTTCATTATTGCTATGTGTAAATTTATTGACAATTTTATCTTTATTTTGCAAGCTTTCATTTTGCTCTGATTACTGGTTTTAATATTTTTCTGTTTATGGATGTTTCTTTTGGGTTTTCTACATAGACAGTGATGTCTTCTTTGAACAAAGTTAGTTTTATTTCGTCCTTCCTAATCTGTATGGCTTTTAAAAAAATTTTTAATTGGCATTGTGTTTGTTAGGACTTCCATTTAAATAAGTGTGTTTAGAGGAATTTTCCTTGCTCTGTTATGAATTTGAAAGGGAAAATGTCTAATTTTTCACCATTAAACATGCCCCTGCGGTAAATTTCATAGATATATTCTAATAAACCAACTTTTCAAACTCTTCACAACTTTCTTTTGGGTAAATTAAAATATAAGTAATAATCTTGAATTCTATCAAATTCTTGTTGTGATTTGTCTTTAATTTTTTTCTTTAGCCGATGTTTTAGTTTTTCTCTATTTCATTTTTTTTCTTTAGCTAGTTGATGTAGGATGTTACATAAACTAATTTTCCAATTTTGAATCATTCTCTAAATACCAGTTACTTGTAGTATATTATTTTTGTCAAACATTTTTGGATTCAATCAGTATTTTGTTGAAGATTTTTGCAGTTATTGTCATGGGTGATATTGAGTGATAGTCTTCCTTTGTTATACATCTGTATCTGGTTTGGATATTACTCACTGCCTTAGAATCTATTCTGATTCAAAGAGACATTATAGGACAAAGTATAAATGCCACCATGAGTTTTCAAGACTTCTATACAAAGCCTCATCTTTCTCTCATGGAGTCACTGGTGATTTCAAACTGCTGATCTTGCTGTTGCAGCTTAATGAGTAATCCACTATCCCACCAGGACTCCTGGATTTGCTATTAGCATATTGCTGGCTTCACAGAATGAAATCAGAAATATTCTCTCTGCTATTGCTTTCTGAAGAAGATTATAGAGGATTTATATCATAATTACTTTTTAAGCTTGTAGAATGCACTAGCATTTCATTAGTATATTAAACAGTCACCACATTTTATATCAAAATGACTTCTAAATGCACTGAGTTTTAGTAAAGAAATTAAAAGAACTCTTTTAGAATTCTTTTCCATTTTTCTATATATGAATATTTCATTTAATTACTAACATTTAATTTTATACTTATAATGTTAGTATAGAAATTTATTTAAATCATATATATATATATATCTATTTGGGGAGTTACACTATTTTTACTTTTCTAGGCATTGTGGGGTTAAGAGCTAGGCAATATATTGTTTCTTTCTCTGATTCTTACATAGTTTTAAGAATCTCTTTTCCTCTCCTTTTATCTACTTCATTCCTTTCTTCCTTTCAGTAGACTGGCTTTCTGTCGCATGACAGAAGATGGATGCAAATAAAATCTCATCCACAGGCTTACTGGTCTCTGAAATAACCTAACACATGGATTAGGATTGACTCTCAACTCAGTTCTCATAGGAGAGTGAAACTGACTTTTGTTTTTAGTGCATTTTTGTTGTTGAATTGGTTCAGCCTTCATAATAGAATAATATTAGAATATTAGAATAGAATATTATTATTCTATTCCCATATTATTCTATTTCTTCTAATACCATCTTTTCCCTAAAGCATTATATTTCTCTACAAATTCATCAAGACTGTGTATGTTCATTCAAATAATGGGTTTGATCAGATAGTTCATGCCAAGTGTTCTTGAAAGTTGTGGGAGCCTCAGCGGGAAAAAAATTAGAATAATAATAAAAATAGAATAATATTAAAATATTAAATAATATTAAAATAATATTAAAAAATAGATTAATAATAGAATAGAATAATATGGGAAGAGTAGAAGCAATTATCAAGAAATGAGATATAACTTGAGCAGATACCTTAACTGCCATCTACAAGCCCAAAAGGGAATTGCTATACCATATAGATATTGAGGAAAGAGTAACCTTTGTGCAAGACTGAATTATATACTACTAATGTACATCATATTAGTATATACAAATAGCACTACATCGTATGACATAGCAATATTGATGTTGTCAATTGTCACCAAGTCCATTTCAACTCTGGATGAATCCACATATCCATAGTAGAACTGTGTTTTAGGATTTTTAGGGCTGTGATCATTGGGAAGCAGATCATCTTCCTGGCCTTGAGATTCTTCTGTGTTGATTGTAGATGCTAAACATTTAGCTAGGAGTCAAGTGCTAGCTCATTTGCACTACCTCATGGCTCAGTATATCCCATAAGCTATGATATAATATACTGTGTTAGAATAATAGATACAAAATAATAAATGACATTTAAGTTCCCTGTCATGGAGTCTTTTACAACCTGATAGCCATCTGAACCCATATCCCCAACACTTTTAACACAACTTTAATCCAGATTCCTTTTTGCATATCATTTAAACCATCCACCTTGTTGTCAGAGGGTGTGAGGAATACTCCTGTGTCAGGGTGTAGAACAGCGCTATCTCTGCCCAACATCTTTTTCTGCTGACTAGCATCCTAACTTCATTTAGATTTCTTGCTGGAAGCCTCTTTATTACAAGTGATTATACTAAGAATACTCTATTGTACTCTGTAACATGCATCTGTCTTACTTTGAATTGCATGATTTGTAGGCCTGATCAACATTCAAGAAATCACACACATTTGGATTTAACTGATCCATTTCAATTCCCTGATGTACCATAGCATATCCCGCTATCTCTCTTTTCAGTTTCCATTTTTCCTTCCTTCCTAACCCTCTGAATTTTGTTCCTGAGAAAGTGCTCCCCATTTGAACTTAGATAATTGAAGATGGGTAGATGGAGAAGAGTTCTGTCCCAGGTATGACTGATGTTTGCGTGCTCTCTGAGTCCATTAAACCAATTGGTTCCATGTGTCTTTCACATTTCATCATTCTTCCAATCTCTGTAAAGGAAGAGGCTAGTAGTTATATCTTGTGCCATTCACATCAAGTAAGGGTGAGAATTTTTTTCCCGCTGAGGCTCCCACAACTTTCAAGAACACTTGGCGTGAACTATCTGATCAAACCCATTATTTGAATGAACATACACAGTCTTGATGAATTTGTAGAAAAATATAATGCTTTAGGGAAAAGATGGTATTAGAAGAAAGAACAGCTAGACAGGTTCAGCATCAAAGAGAATATTGAGCACATGAGATTCAAGAACATAAGATATAAGGATATAAATAAGGATGAATTAATTTTAAATGACAGTATATCCTTTAAACTGTTGTTACCAGCTTATGGCATAGTTTGCAATGCTCTTTTCTCTTTCCAAGTAGTTTCATCAGCTACATGGAACCAGAAAACCACACTGACCTTCCAGAATTCATCCTTCTGGGGCTTTCTGAAGAGGCAGAGCTTCAGCCCCTCCTCTTTGGACTCTTCCTATCCATGTACTTGATCACTTTCACTGGGAACGTGCTCATCATCCTGGCCATCACCACTGACTCCCACCTGCACACACCCATGTACTTCTTCCTCTCCAACCTTTCCTTTGCTGACATCTGTTTTACCTCGTCTACTGTCCCAAAGATGCTACTGAATATCCAGATGCAGAAGAAAGGAATTACATACGAAGACTGCATCACCCAGATGTATTTTTTCATGCTTTTTGGGGCCTTAGACAACTTCCTCTTGACAGTGATGGCTTATGACCGGTTTGTGGCCATCTGTCACCCATTGCATTATACGGTCATCATGAACCCAAGATTCTGTGGCCTCCTGCTTCTGGTCTCCTGGATATTATCTCTTCTGGACTCTCTAGTAAATGGTTTAATGGTTTTGCGACTATCATTTTGTACAAATTTGGAAATCTCTCATTTTTTCTGTGAACTTAATCAGGTAGTCCAACTTGCTTGTTCTGACACTTTTCTCAATGATTTAGTCATATATTTAGCAACTGGCCTTATGGGTGTTATTCCACTCACTGGGATCCTGTTCTCTTACAAAAAGATTGTGTCCTCCATTTTGAAAGTTGCATCAGCTGGGGGCAAATATAAAGCTTTTTCCACTTGTGGGTCTCACCTCTCCGTTGTTTCCTTGTTCTATGGTACAGGTCTTGGGGTTTATCTTAGTTCTGCTGCTATTGAAAACCCCAGTGCCACTGCAATAGCCTCAGTAATGTACACTGTAGTCACACCCATGCTGAATCCTTTTATCTATAGTCTTAGAAATAAAGACATAAAGCAAGCCCTAAGAAAACTTTTCAGCTGAGAAGCACCCTGTATAACAGAAAGACATTCTTAAGTTTAGAGAATTACTTGTGAAATACAAAATTTAAAATAATGATAACCTGTGGTATATATTCCCCATTTCTAATTATGTTTCTGTACATAATTCAATCTCCTTAGTAGTTAAGACATAATACAAATTCACTTTCTATGTATTTTTAAAAATGTATTTACTTTACCCAAATCATCCCTTCAATGAAGAATTCTTTCAGGATGACTTCAGCTTTCATTAGGGTTTTCCTTACTAGTCATAGAGAATAACATGCGGTCATCACAGCAGATCAGAGCTCTTTATTATCCTGAACCATTAAAACTGGGACAGTCTATGTTTCCTATTTTGGAAAATGTTTTTCTTATGATTACATCTGCCATGAAACCTACAAACCCTTTGGATTATTTTCTTTATACTGAAGTCCTGTTTAATATTTTGAGCATGAAGTTTATAAGCGTAATCTTATCAAATCATGTAAAGCACTGATGGTATATTCAAGTATTGGAAATGTTTTTCAGAACCATACTGAAAACCAGACCAGCTAAGCATGTTCATACTTCTTCTATCATCAGAATGATGGTAAAATCAAGGAGACTGAAGTTAATGACTTTCTGTACATGATTAATCACCTATCATCCAGATAGTAGAAACTTTTAATTGTTAGCTCAAGACCATGAGTTTCAAGACCTTTCTAGACCTCACTTTGTTTAGCAAAGGTATGCATATTCCTTCCTGGCTTTAATGATATTACTGGAATTTTGCCTTTATTCTTTCAAAAAACCTAGTGCTCTCCAATTTTGCTGGACTACAAAATTAGCTTCACCAAAGCATCTGCCTCACTTTCCTCCTTGAGTTTCTCTCTGCAATCTGATCAGCATCTTAAATAATTACACATGAAACTGTTTGCTTTCATGATCCTGGAAAATACAGCACCCTATATTTCCTCCACACACGGAAAACAGCTCTGTTGAGTTAGCTGTTGGGCTACTTGAAAGGTTGGATTTTCAAAACTATTCACTTCTCAGAGGGAGAAAGATGAGACAACATGCTCCTTTTAAATTGCAATTTTGTTTTTTCCCCATGCCTTACACTATCTGAAGTCTCTCTTCATCCACTTTTCTGTTGTCTGTCCCCTAGGGAAAGGTTTTATGTGTACCAGTATAACGTAGAATAGGGATCATGATAGTTGGGGGATGAAGCATTTAAAAACTAGAGGAAAGTTGTATATTTCATTGGTGCCATACTGCATCCTGACTAGCTCATCTCCTCCATGAGATCCTTCTCCAAGGGGATGTTTAGTTGCCAACACATGGACTTTGGGTCTCTGGTCTGCACTCACCCTCACTCACAATGATATGATTTATCATTCTTTGATGACTGATACCTGACTCCATCAACGCCTCATGGTCACACAGGCTGGTATGCTTCTTCCATATGGACTTTCTTGCTTCTCAGCTATATGGTCCCTTGTTTATTTGTATGCCTTTAAGACTCTAGATGCTATATCTTTTGATATCCTGGCATTATTAGCTTTCTTTATCACATTTGCTTATGCACCCTCTTTAGCAACTGTGTCAAAAAGGTGACCCTTGTGGAATGTCAAGTTAATAGAACACAGTGTTTTTGCATTGAGAGAATACTTGAGTAGAGGTCCAATTTCCATCTCTGCCTTAATACTAGACCTATAAATATATGCACATAGAACTATCTCCCTATTGTCATATAAATTATATTTACATATGTACATGCTTGTACTTAGACCTCTATAAATACCCTATGCCTCTTAGGTAGGTTGGGTGGGGGTAGGAGGGGGGAAATGAGGAGCTGATACCAAGGGCTTAAGTAGGAAAACATTTTGGGCATGGGCATGATGATGGTAGCAAGTGTACAAATGCATTTGACACAATGGATGAATGTGTGGATCATTGTAAGAATTATATGGCCTCCCCATAAAATGATCTATAAGAAAAAAATTACAGTTCTGTGAACCATATCATACAGATCAGTCCAATGAGTCATGCTCACTTAATAGAAGGAGCAGTGAGGTTTTCATAATGAAAAATATAGACTCAATTCAGAAACCACTGCCACGGAGTCTACCAAACACAAACAGATTATAATGAACAACTGCCTCATAGGATGTAATTCTTTATAGAGAGGGAGAATGTCACTCTTTTAAACGAGGGAATAGGTAGTAGATTTGAATCTCCCCTTTTGGTTAGCAGCCTAGCACTTTCATCAGAAGAATGCCAAACTTCCTTCTATTGTTAGTGTGGCAGTCATGTGCTTATGTTGATTTTATGTAGGGGTGCAGAGTAGCCGATGAGGCCTCCATGTGGGCAAGGCTTTCTCCTGAGACTTCTGGGAAATCTCACGATATTTCCCTCGTGAAGATGAGAAGCTATCTTCCCCAGTTGTTGAGAGTTAGTCTGAGAGATGATGAATCACAGACAAGACAAGATGGCAGTGTCCAAGAAGCTGGGGGAGTCAGTGGAGAGACCATGCGTCTTGTCCCTGATGGAGCCAGACCTCTAAAGCTGGGATGGCCACATGGAGACCTCTGCCAGTGATGAGTTGCTTCTGCTGTTGATGAACCCTGAGTCCTGGAAGCAAGAAGCCATGTGGAGACCCCTGCCAGCGCTGGGATTCTGTACCCACTGACCTGTGACTTTGTGAGTTGGAAGGAGATTTTATAGACTGATTTCGGGCATATGGGTTAATATCAGACTTATGACTTTGAACTGGACTGGTCTCAGTGTCCTCTTGTATATAAACCTTTTCCTTATATTTATAAGTGTGTCTATGAAATTTGTTCCTCTAGTCTATCTAGACTAACACACTTAGTGAACAAGTTAATTGTATTCAAATTATCTTAAGATTTTTTTCACATTTAAAAAAATATTTTATTGGGAGCTCTTACAGATTTTATCACAATCCATACAGCCATCCATTGTGTCAATCACATTTTACGGATGTTGTCCTCATCATTTTCAAAATGCATCCTTGTAATCAGCTTATTTTTGCCCTTCCCACCTCCCTCACTTCTGAAATCTTGATAATTTATCATCTCTCTGTTTTAAATGTCTTATGCTAAGACATTTGTCTTATGTCTTCCTTTACCCACTTTTCTTTTGGCCATTTCCATGCCTGGAGGTTATATGTAGATCATTGTGATTGGTTCCTTTATTTCCCTCTACCTCAACATCACCCTCCTGTTAAATCTACTCTCTTTATTGGTCCTGAAGGGTTTATCTGTCTTAAACTCTCTGTTTTGAGCTCTTATCTGTACCAATGTACATGCTCTGCTCCAGCTGGCTTTACAAGGTATAATTGAGGTCATGATAGTGGGGGGGGGCATTGAAGAACTAGAGGAAAGGTATATGTTTCATTGGTGTTATACTGCACCCTGACTGGATCATCTCTTCCTTGTGACTCTTTGGTAAGATGTTGTCCAATTGTCCACAGATGGGCTTTGCATTCCTCCACATTTTCATGTTTTCATTCTAATGTATGCAGCTAGTTCATGATTTCTTCAGAATGGATGGCAAAGTAAGTTATTGCTTGATAAAATTAAAACAAACAAACAAAAACCCTCACTGCCATGGAGTCAATAGCAGCTCAGCAACTCTACAGGTCAGGCTTAAATTTCCTCAGAAGGTTCCCCAAACTGGAATTCTTTCTAGGAGTCACAAGTCCCATCTTTCACCTTTGGAGAAGCTAGTGGTTTTGACTGACTCACCTTGAGGAGCAAAATCCAACTCTGCCACATAGTCTTAGATACTCCCTTAGATACTCCACAAATAATACTGTGGCAAAATATAAGGCAAAATTCACCATCTAAAACATGAGAGCCACTTGCCATTATGCCAAGTCTTACAGAATGGACTGTCAGTTTATTTTTAAAAACTTGCACAGTCTAGTCCCACTCATCCATTTCTAACCTCTTAAAGTGTCTACCTTCACTTCTGTAATTTCCTCTATATGTTCCTTTTTCTATTCCTGCTTCTTTGAGAGTCCTTCTTACTTTAGAATCTCAAATGGTAAGTTATTCTACCATGGGTTATGTTTAATTAATTCCAGTTCTTACGAATCACTAAGGGCTATAATCTTGGTGGCATCATCATTCTCTATCCAACCAATAAATCTTATTATTTTGAGTTCTTTTTCACATTCTAACCCCACTTATATAGTGAATTTTATAATTTATAATTTATATAAGTTTCTTCTAGAGTGGGCAATTTTAGAGGAATTGGCATTGGTATCAGGAAACCATTCTACTCTCAAGGTAATGAAGACTAATATTATCATGATCCTTGACCCACGGGTCTGTTTCCATGTGCTTTTCAGTTTTCTCACTTTTGTTTTCTCCTGGTGGGGAGAGACAAAAATTGTCACATTACATGCCTGCTCATGAGCACTTTCGATCCAGCTGTTAGGCACCAAATTTCAACAAAGGACATTAGGCACCAAGTTTCAACAAAGGACATTGTCATTGTTAGCTCTGCTGTGTCATTTGACCTTGGTTCTGGTCCCCCAGATTCAGGAGTCTGTCCTCAATGTGTTTGCTGCTGCCTAAGAGCTTTTCATAAATTTACTCCTTTCATGTTCCTCTCTGTTTCATCAAAGAAGGAAAGAGAAACTCCCCTGCTAGGAATGAAAGTTAAAGAGAGTCTGGGCTAGGTGTGTTCATTTTCATAATCAGCTGGGTTCACTTACTGAGAGGAAGTAAGGGAAATGCAGCAATGAAAAGGAGGGTTAACTTGCACATACTCCATTGTTGCCTTTTGATGTGGTCCACAGAGACTACAGGTGATAGAGGCTAAAGGTGAGAAATAAGAGGAGGACTGTCTGGTCAGAAGCTTAAAGAGTATAATGCACATTTATGGATATATTTATAACAATGGTAAATACCCTTACATTCATATCTCTGTCAAATCTGAATATCATTGTATACTCCAGACTTTTAGATGTTTCATCAAGCATTTGTACTTCACTACTACTTTGGAGGGTATTTTTTAGGAGAACATTATTTTACTATTATTCCAGGTAATTGGACATGCCTCATTGATATAACAACAAAACTTGACAAATGGTCATTAAATAAATAACTTAAAAATACCAGTCCACTCACATAATTGGACTTTTCCACTGATAATGGATTTTTAGTTAATTAACCTTGAAAAATGTTGGCTCACCAAATAATGCATTGCCCATTTCATCCAAACTTGGTGTATGATATTATTTAAAAGATAACATGTGCTTATGTCACCATCTATCTCAACTGAAGAGGAGATGGTGGCAGGAAAGTGTTCTCCATAATCTTAACTTCTGCATAATGACTTACTTTGCTCAAGATATTTTTTAAATCTTCAAATTTTATTGGGAATGCTTGCAGCTCTTATCACACTCCACACATACACCCATTGTGTCAAGCACATCTGTACATATGCTGCCATCATCATTCTCAAAACAGTTTCTTTCTTTTGGGGGTGGGCATCACTGCCCTCTGGTGGCAATGGGAGGCCTAGCCTTGCTCCGGGAGAGCTGCTGCTGGACTTGAACCGCCAGCACTGTGGGCTGCAGTCCCGCACTCAACCACTACGTCTCCGGGGCTCAGCTCAATATTTGTTTTCTAATTGACCCCTTGATATCAGCTTCTCATTACCTCCTGTGATGGGTAGGTTTGTTATGTCGACATGGCTACAGAAGGTTGTGACCGCACAGCCAGTGAACACACGGGATGAATTGAAGGGCAGAGATAGGAAGAGCTCAGTGAGTCCACCCTCTCTCTTGCTTTTGGATCTTCGGACCAGCTAGCTGCTTTGTTCGTCTTGTTCCTTGACCTCCAAGCAACACTACCCATGGGACACCTAATCGTGGACTGTGGAGCTGTGAGTTGAGGTTCCTTCAAGTCCTACTTCGCCACACTCCTGGGATACACATCTCTTGAGCTGGGAACTGTGGGACTTTGTCATCTGGCTGACTGTTGGTGACCTGCTTTGCTGTTTGCTGACTGTGACCAGATAGCCTGTATTGCTCTACAGAGGACTACTCAGTGGCCCTCAAGACTTGAAGGACTGTCAGTCTTCTAGCTGTCTCAAGCAAGTGAGTTGCACCGAGCAATTTGTACTGCTTTATAGATTAGTTGATTGTTTCTTTCTTATCTTATATACCTTTCTCTCTCTTAAATATGTGAAGAGAATTACTAGTGTCCTGGTTTTATTTCTCTAGAGAACCCTCTCTGACACACGTCCCCTTCATCATTCATGGACATTTGATAATTTAATCTCCTGGCATCTCTATTTTCATCATCTCACTACTTGAGCCCTTGATATCAGGTCCTCTTTTGACCTTCCCTCCCTCCTCAGACCCTTGTGACCCCTTGATATATTATAAATTATCATGTTTATATCTTATCGCTGTCTCCCTCCCTCTGCAATCTTGTCTCCCCTGCTGTTCCTACCTTTTCTCTACTCTTTTGACATCCCTACTCTCATTTCTGTTTTGGGGGTGGGGGTATCTGACCTGGATTCTGTGTGTCCTCAGATCTTATCTGTTCTTGTGTACATGCTCCAAGCTAGTCCACAGTGTAAGCAGGATTGGGGTCATGACAATGGGGTGGTGGTGGTGAGAAAGCTTCATGAAATCAGAGGAATATCATACTTTCTATTGGTGTTATATTTCACCCTGGTTGACTCATCCCTTCCTTGCAACCCTTCTGTGAGGTGACGTCCCATTGTCTAAAGACTGATTTGGGGTCTCTGCTCCAACCCTTCTCATTCTCAACAATGTTTATGTGTTTGTTTTACTCGGATCTTCTGATGCTTGTTACCTTATCCCCTGACACCTCAGGATTGCACAGGCTGGTGTACTTCTTTCATTGGGCTTGCTGCTTCTCTGGTAGATGGCTGCTTGTTTGCAAACGTAGGGCCAATTGTAAGCATGGTGCAGTGCCTGGCAGTGTTTTGTTCTAGACTGCATCATGTAAGAACCAATGTGATTTATTAATTTATATGATGATATTATGAAATAAAATTTAAATATTATTGTGTCAGTCCAGGTAGACTAAAGGAACAAATTTCAAAGCCACGCATATGGATATAAGGAATGGGTTTATATTCAAGGGGAATAGGACAGTGAGAAAACATCTCAGCCCAGTCCAGCTCAAAGTCACAAGTGAGATATTAACCCATATGCCTGAAATCAGTCCATAAACTCTCCTTCTGACTCACAAAGTCACAGGTCAGTGGCTACAGAGTTCCGGCACCAACAGGGGTCTCCCCATGTCTCCTTGCTTCCAGGGCTCAGGGTCCATCAACAGCATCCCGTGGTGGCAGCAACTCATCGCTGGAAGAGGCCTCCATGTGGCTGGCCCAGCCTCAGAGGTCCGGCTCCATCAGGGCAAAGCCATGTGCTCTCTCCACCGGCTACTCCAGCCTCCCAGATGCCGCCATTCTCTGTTGTGTGTGATTAATCATCTCTGAAACTAACTCCCAACAACTGGGGAAGATAGCGTCTCATCTTCATGAGGGAAATATTGTGAGATTTCCCAGGAGTCTCAGGTGAAAGCCATGCCCACACAGAGGCCTCATCGGCTACTCAATGGCTATCTCCAGATTAATAGGCCAGACTCCACCCCTACATTTCAATCATAAAATTAACATAAGTACATGACTGCCACAATTATGTATGAACTATCTTATAGACATTGTGGCATCTAGTCTCTATGTGTTTATACCTTTCTTTTTTTCATATTCATACATAATTCTTTTGTTGTTGTTGCTCAGGATTCCATGACTGAAATTCTGATGTTTGGGGTTGGAAGGGATGTGAGGGTGGGCAGTTTGATCACTCGGCTGCCATCAGATGAGGATGTCCTCAGAGAGTGACATAGACTGTGCCCCAAACCAATGGAAGACAAGAGCTCTGCTTTGGATTTCCAGTCTGCTCTGGATTTATGGCCGCTGCAGATCTCCAGCCATCAGTTATATTTGATCAGTTTGGCAAGGTCTTGTCTCTTTATCTATTGTGACTTGTTGATGTGTAACATTCACTGAGAATATCCTATTTCCTACTGACAGGGATGTCTTCATATAAATTAAGTCTCTATAGTCATTTAATTTAAATCAAAACTCAAAACCCAGCGCCCTGAGTTGTTGCCAACTCATAGCTACCCTACATATGGTACAACTTCCCTTGTGGGATTCAGGGACTGCAGCTTATTTTTGGAGCAGAAGCATTGTCTTTAGGTGGATGAACTCCTGGCGGTATTGAGTTGCTAACCTTGTAGTTCACAAATGAACATATAAACACTATGCCACCAAGTCTCCTGACATGTTAAAAAATATCCTTCAAAGTTTGTGTGGGGTTATATTTTATCAGAAATATTTCATGAAATCCTGACATCCTGGTGAATTGCGTTTAGCTATCTCATTTAGGTCTTTGGAGTAGGACATGCATCCTAGAGTCACTATAATGAGTTGTCTGCATTCTAGAGACACACAACAATAGGGGTCATTACCTCTTGGAATGAAGGAGCCCAATGGGAGAGAAGCTGTCAGCTGTCTCTCAAGGATCACAGGAATATATTATGCTTTTCACTTAGCTCCAGAGAAATACTCTTCTCAGGGAGTTTAAGACCACAGAGGAATTACATCAGCTATGTTATACAAGGATGATGATTACAAAATTTGAATATGGAGAAAAGTATAAGCTAAACTTGTGAACACCCAATTTGTAGGCAGCTATGGAGGCGAGTAGGAGCCCCACACCCTCTGCAGAATATCTCATCAGACCAAGCTGCTGGTAGATCTGCTTTAGCCAAAGACAAGGGTCTCAAAGATCCCTCCAATCAGGGAGAGACCACTTTAATCTAGATAATGCAAGATGGAATTTGACACATGGCCACTTGATCTCCTTGTATACATGGCCTGAATTTGTTCTGGGTGCAAGTGTATCCTAGTTGTTCCATGACAGGAATTTCTTCCCTCACTTTTGAAATGTTGATTGGGATGCTTCTCCCTCTCAGCTTTATTTCTGGTTTTTGTATTTATGCTAATATAATCTTCCCCATACCAGCTTAGCGATATTTACTTTTTGTTTCCTGTTGGGTTTTTCAGCTGTTGGGTTTCTCAGGATAAGTGTATGTTACAGATAATAGCTGATACAAGGTGGTGTTAGGAATGCGGTTGTTGGGCATGGGTGATAGAGAAGGAAAAGGTGCTTCAGAAGTAAAATATGAAGCTGTGAGGAGGGAGGATGTGATTGGCATAGCTACTATAGTCACCACAAGAAAACATGGTCTCCTCCCCCGTAAGTCCAGTGATCACACAGTAAGCTCTTTTTGTGGGTGATCCTACATCAGCGCCATTTTCCCAGAAGTCTCAAGCTTTTCTAAGTCTCTTTTGCATGATTTGCTGCACTTATTCTGAGGAGAGAGTAGTAAGCTCAGTCATCAGGAAGTGGGGACTGTATATATGATTCTATCACAGGTATCTGAGGTGTGTGGATTCTTTTCTAGAAAGAGATGTAGTCACAGTCTCCACTGAGAGTCACAATCTGCACAATTGTAACATATATTGGGGTGAGATTGAATAGGAAGCAGAAAAAGAGCTGTAACTGCAGTCACTCCTAGAGAACGGCACACACCCTTTCCTTGAGAGTATTGTTCACGAAGGTTTAGGAACACAAGACCTCATCAGCTTCCTGAAATCCCAGGGTTCACTCCATTACACTAAATGCATATATACTCTCAATTCGTCTCATGTGACACATCCTATCCTTCACACTAAACCCTTGCTGGCTATGCACAGTGGGCAGCCATCTTCATCTATGATAACACTCACTAGAAGAGAATGCTTCAAACGAGCCATCAGAGGACATCCATGGGTGTGTGACAGGCCTGATGCATAGCCTTCCAGTATGTCTCTGAGTTTGCTTCTTTTGCACACAAGTACAACAGCAGTGGTGGGCTCTAGAGGGATGGACAAATCTCAATTCCATGAGTGCTGACCAAAAGCGGAAGGGTAATGACTAGCTGAGTTTTCCAGAGGCTAGGAACAAAAAAAAAATCCTATTCTTATGTCAGCAAATGGGGCTTGTAAATTTCTTTACTTATTGTGTCGCTTTTTATGTGCCAAAAAATGTCCCCGCACATAATCTTGTGGAATAGATACCCAAGCCATAAGCAGTTAAGCCATATTAAAAGATGAAGCCCACCAGGTCCATGGAGTCTGCTGTCATGATGCAAGAGCTCTGGCAAGTGCCAGATGCCTAAGGCTAAATGGGACCGTTGTTAGACATACACACTGCTATGCACTTGTGGCCTGCAGGCTATGCGCAATCTAGATTGTGGAAGGTGGAGATGTGCAATGCCTGGGTGATCTCTCAATGGGGATCAAATGAAGAGAATTTTTTTTTTTGGCATCACTGCCTCTGGTGGTCATGGGGGCTACCCAGTGCCGCTCCTGAGAGCCGTCGCCGCTGGATTTGAACTGCCAAGCCCTCAGCCTGCAGTCCCGCACTCAACTACTTACACCACCAGGGCTCAGCCCCAAATGAAGAGAATTTGAGGAGTCCCTGTGACCATTAAGTATGGCCTCACAAATTGCCAAGGAGCATCAATCTGTCTTGTTAACCTTTGTCTTCAGGAAGGCAGTGGATAGCACCATGTGGCAATTACATAATCTATTGTCAACTTCAAGGTATTAAGAGTTAAGTGGTAGAGCTGAGCCTGTCAATCAGGCAGTAGCTTGATTGGAGGGTGATGAACATAAAAGGCACTTTCAGTGCTGGCCTTGCTCTCTCTCTGCTTCACCTTTCTGTTGAATTGACACACTTAGGGAGCTGGAGGAACGACATGGAGGTCCGTGCTAGTGTGAGATGCTTCCACCACCTTTAGATCTACAAGACTTTACACCCATTGGCCTGTTGTCTTCCTATATGTTGCATCATTCCATATGACTACATGAGTCTGTAGTGGGATTTCTGGACTATTTTCAGACTTATGGACTTGATCTGGACTGGGTGGGAAGTTTTCTCAATATGCAATACTCTCTGATCTAAAGTTCTTTTACACATATATGAGCATTACTGAATTTGTTTCTCTAGTCAACCTGGCTGAACAGAAATAATTTCACAATACAAACTGCCTTGGAGGTATCTGCTATTCTCTTCACTTTGACCCATTTGAGATCCTACCTGGATAGTTTGTACACTTCCATCTTACACTGAATAAAGTTTTCTGGTCGTGGTGTGCATTCACACAGAGCAGTGTGTATATCTTGATGAGATCCCAGTCCAAGGCTAGGAACATTCAGCACGTGGCAGATTTCCTTTATCAAATCCTTGGGTTTCATGGAACTGATGGTCTCCATCCTCCAGTATGACTTGGTCCCTTGGGATTTGTGCATTTCCTCCATAGGTTCCTTTGTGGACTTTTGTATCTATATACACAACTCTTTGCATTAATTAATTTGCAAAAATTCTTCTTCAGACCCTAGGTGCTGACAGAGGGAGAAGTTGAATTTAGACCTGGGGCAAATTGGTTTGATTATGGACCCACTGGACCTGGTTAGCAGTCAAGGATGTGTGTTTCAATCCAATCTGTGAAAAACCGGTTCCAACTGGGACCTCATCACTGAAGCTGCAAATGTGGGGCTTAGATATCTGTCAACAATTACCATGTCAAAAATGTGGATGAGTAATTCTATGCTGACTTCATGAGTCAGGCTCAACTTGATGGTTTTCTGAGAAGCAACCTGAATCAATTGACTGACAGTGGGTCTCAGAGGAAGTTTCGTAGCAATATATGCATACAAGAACAACTAAGAGATACTTATGATTGATACACTGGCACAACATTTACAGCAGCTCCAACAGAGTCAACAGGACAATCCTATTAATTGAAAAAGAAAAAAAATCATAAAAACCAGGGCTGAGATTCAGAAGAGGGAAAATAAGAAAACACAGAAAGCATAACATGCTGCTAAAAGTTATTTTTTTGAAAGGATAAACAATTGACAGACACTCAGCAAAAAAAAAAAAAAGGAAGGAACAAATTTCAGTAGCAAGGATAAAGGATGAAGTGGGATATTATAATAGACCCTAGTGAAATCAAAAGGATAATTACATGATAGTAAAAAAGGACTGTAAACAAACAAATTCAATGGAAAAATTATTGGAAAAACAATTGCTCCCTAAACTATCCCAAATGGACATGAAGAATCTCAACAGACTCATAGCAATATTAAGAAAAAGACAATATTTTCAAGGGATTTCCAAGGAAAAAATCCCTTTGAGCAGATGGCATCACAGGACAATTCTAGGAAGCATTCAGGGAAAACCTGATACCAATCCTACAAAAAGTTTTCCAGAGAGGGAAAAGAATGAAAAACTTCTGAATTCCTTTTAATTTACTTTTTATTATAAAGTAATTTATTGAGGGCTCATACATGAGTTATCACAATCCCCACATCCTTTGTGTCAAGCACATTTGTTCATATGTTGTCATCATCATTTTCAAAGCACTTTCTTTCAAGTTGAGCCCTTGTTATCAGAGCCTCATTTTTCCCTTCCCTCCCTCATCATAGCCCTTAATAATTTATAAATCATATTTTTTCATGTAATGCCATGTTCAATGTCTCCTTTCACCCCCTTGTCTGTTGTCCATCCATCTGACAGGGGATTATACTTAGATAATTGTGTCCTCCTTTCGTCCCCCTCCTTACTCTTACCTTCCTGGTATTGCTACTCTAAATTTTGATCCCAAGAATTTTATCTGTAGTGTATTCTATGGCTTTCCAGCTCTTATCTGTTCTCATGTACATGCTCTGGTATAATCAGATTTGTAAGGTAGAATTAGGGTCATGATGGGGGTGGGAGGAAGAAGCATTAAAGAACCAGAGAAAAGTATGTTTCATCCATGCTATACTGCAACATGACTGGCCCATTTTTCCCCATTACCCTTCTATAAGGGGATGTCTAATTGCCTACAGATTGGATTTGGGTTTTTATGATTTTGTTCCTCTGGATCTTTGATGCTTGATACTTGACCAATTGACACCTCACGATAAAAAATCCTGCTATGCCTCATCCATATGAGCTTTGTTGCTTCTTATCTAGATGACCACTCATTTATCTTCAAGTCTTTAAGATTCCAGATGCTATATCTTTAGAGAACCAGGAACCACGAACTTTCCTCACCACAATTGCTTATGTACCCACTTTGTCTTTAGCAATTGTGTTAAACTCCTGCACTCTTTCTATGAAGCTAGCATAACTATGATACTGAAACCTGACAAGGATCCCACAAGAATCATGAGCTGCACATCAATATCCTTAATGAACATTGCTGCAAAAATTCTTAACAAAATACCGGTCTGCCAGTACAGCTGTGTGAGTTCCTTGCCTACGGCTTGTCAGAATCTCGTCTGACTAGAGAGTCTGAAGATGGATTTGGGGCTCCCACTGTCCTCCATAGCCTCCTACATGTTGGGTGTTCACGATTTCAGCTCTTTTGTGAAATTTCCCTTTTCCCTCCATCTTATTTGGATTTTGCTCTTGTCATCTTTGAATCACACCATATGGACATATATGGGCACACCATATGGACTAAATTGATGCCTCACTCACATGACTCTTTATTAGAATACTTTCTTAAGCGGTGGGCCCCAGCAGTGCACACATACACTGTGGCTCCTCCTCCTCTCTTCTTTTGACCTCTCATTTCTTACATGTGCAGATCCTTGTCTCTCAACTTAAAATTTGTCATTCAGGACGAACCTATAGGACATGCTAGAACTGACATGGAGGACTTCCAAGGCTTTAATCTTCGTGAAGGCAGACAGGCATATCTTCCTCCTCGGGAGCAGAAGGTGGTTTTAAATCACCAAGCTTGGGTCAGCGGCTAGTTTTTAGATGCCAATTCATCAGGACCCCTTCTTCCAGGACTAGGGTGAATCTAACTCCCCAGTGGGAAGCAATCCACAATTTCAACTCCCACAACTGACCATGGTGGCAGTGGGTCAATGGCTACTGAAAACAACATTTGTGTGAGATGTTGACTGAGTCCTTGTCTTCTCAGACCTGATGCATTGGGGCAAAGATCTGTGGGAGATTTGAAATCAGAGATGTAAGTGGACCATAAGAGCAACTGGAAGAGTACAGGGGGGAGAGAGAGTGCCTGGATCCCTCATCATGCCATTTCAGTGGGGTTATGGCTGGCAAAGATCTAGTGATCAGGGTCCAGTTGGTTTTGGGTGTCAAATGGAGAGTGAATGCTTCTGGTGTTTACAATCTGAATTTTGGCTACTGAAGACAACTTTGTTTTCTCCTTATTCAAAGTCATCTGACATTACATGTACTGAATGTTTGTGCCCTATATGTTTCTCAGAGGCAGAGATCTTTTAGAAAGCATTTCCAGGCATATTTTTTTTGGAGATACTTCTTAGTGTATTTGAACTTCCACCCTTCTGATTTGTGGTTGAGCACTTAACCATTTGTACTACCTAGAGACTCCAAGGAATATTCACTCCAGGTAAATCTATTTGGATATAGATGATTATATTTTGTCACTCGCCAAAGTGAAACACTTTCACTTCATAGGAAGTGAAATACTGAATATTCATTTTCTGTGTTGATCATGAAGACAGCCCTTCAGAAAATGATCAATAGACCTGAGGGAAGAGCTGAAAAGGGGTCAATACTGCTCTGGTGAGGCTGAGCCCCTGTGGTGTAGTGGTTGTGCTCGAGACAGCAGCCCACTGGGATGGAGGTTGAATTCCAGCAGCGGCTCCACAGGAGCAAAGGCTGAGCCTCCTACTCCCACCACCAGAGGGCAGTGATGCCAAAAAAACCAAAAAGAAATAATGCTCTTGTGGGCCACTAAGGCATCCCAGCTACTTCCTTGTCTTCTGCAGGACCCTGCTCCTTGAGCACGATGAGGAATTGAGGGGACCGTGTGACTGCAACACACACTCTCCTCATACCACAACTCTCAGCAACTTGCAAGAAACACCATAAAAAGCAGGATGATTGAACCCACAACCTCCATGAGATGGTTCTTGCAAACTTTCACTACCTCATGACTGATTGGCTTCATGGAACCGTGAGGGGAATAAGGTGTCTAAATATGTCTTTATTTTGTAATGTACTTTTAGTTGTTGCTGAGAACACACAGAGCAAAACACACATGAATTCAGCAGCTTCTCTGCATATAAGTCAGTGAGTCTGATGGATGATACAGTTTGAGTTAAGAGATCATCCTAAACCATTTCCGAATATGATCCACTCCCATTCCCAGGAACTCACTGTCCTTCAAGCTTTCTGTCAAAAAGTCCCCAGAGTTGCTCTTTTTTAGTTTGACTCCATAGGGATCCTTCAAAAAGCATCATGCTCCAGGCAGCATGCTAGTCTAATTAACTTGAATGCTTGTGAACTTGTTTTTCAACCATGTTTTTACACAGTGGCCAGGTCTCAGATGTGGAGCCCCAGGGCATGATGGGACTCAGGTGTTCTTACTCCCACAAGTGA
Source organism: Nesogale talazaci (assembly GCA_004026705.1). NCBI lineage: Eukaryota > Metazoa > Chordata > Mammalia > Afrosoricida > Tenrecidae > Nesogale > Nesogale talazaci. Next base: position 46,367 of record PVJH01005762.1, read on the forward strand.
CCATTTGGGACTGGACAGAGGGAGTGAGAGAAAGAACAGGACATAGCACCTGTGTTCACAGTGACACTGTGCTTCCGGTACTGCTCTTCTGCTGAGCAACTTCCAGTCTGCTTTCATTGATTGAGGGAGAGAGAGAGCAACCTTATCAGTGTTCTACACAGCGACAACTTTCCCCTGTACAAGGTTGACTTGTCCAGTCTCCAGTGCTTCTCCCTTTTCACCAGGGATTCATGGTTAGGCATCATTCTGCCAAGTGTCTACAGGGAAGGGGATCTAGTACTTGGGGGTTTTTCCCCTCTCTACACACTGACACGAATGCTGAATATAGAATCTCAAGGTCTAGCATCACAATTCTTGGGTTCGATTTTCCAACAGGAAGTCTAACTCATAATTGGATGCCGAGAACTAGCTAAAGCAGCTTCATGCTGGTGTAATCACGAGAGAGCAAGAGAGGGTCAACACTTGCTTCCCTTTTATTTATCTCTTTGCCTTCCAATCAAACTGACCTGATTAATCTCACATTTTTCTATTGGCCAGGATGTCACAAAAACCTGTCACAGCAAGAAATAAAGAAAAGGTCAAAATAGGTATTAATGCAGATTACTAAACTTTCTCTTGAATATGGGGTTGTTGATAGAAATGAAATAAAAGAACCTGAAAGAGAAATTTAAAAGGCAAGCATAAAAAGAAAAACAATATGAGGAACTGTGACCAAACCTGGTGTTAAAAACCAAAAAAGGATGAGCCCAGTATTTCTTAAACAGAAATTACTGAAGAGAAAAATTCAGGCCCCAGGTTGCAATATTGAAAGATTCTATTGGCAAAATATTGAATGATACAGAAAGTTTTAGAAGTTGGAAGGACTAATCCCTAAAAGCATCGATTGACATGCTACCATTTCAACAGGTAACGTATGATCAAAAGCTGATGGTGCCTTGGTCAATTAAACCTGAAGACAACTCCCCTACACCTACAATAGTAGTTCAGTTACTAAGAAAATCAGGAAACAAAGTGCTCAAGAGAGTGGAAAAATCAGTACCCTTGTACGTTGATGGTGGACTTATGAATCTGTACAACTATTGTGAAAACTAATATGGTAATATCTAAAATAACTGAGACTAGAAATACCAGACAACTCAGCTGAGCACCCCAAAGAAGTAACAACACAAGCAGCTATAAGTTTTCCTGTGTTTACCACAGTGAGCTTCTAAAATGATGAAGATCCTAAATGTCAGTAAGCGGAAATGGGCCATTTCAAATCAGAAAATAATATGGTTCACAAAGCCAAGAACGACACCATCAAGAGGAAAAGTGTTGTGTTCATTGTCAGAAAGGGTATTTCTTTCTTTTTAATATGAATCATATCATTGTGGACTTTTACAGCACTTTAACAATTCATGGGTGACTCGTATCAAGTACACTTGTACATATGTCACCGTTATCTTTTAGAGAATGTGCTTCTATTTGAGCTCTTGGCACAAGCTGCTCTTTTTCCCGTCCTTTCCCACCTTCTCACCCTCTTTATCCCTTGATAATTATGAATTATTGCTATTTTCATAGTTAACATCCTTTACTGTCTCCCTTAGACATTTCTGTTGTCCTTCCCCAGTGGGGTGTTGGTGTTGCTGTTGCTGTATATCAATCACTGATCACTGTGATGAGTTCCCCCTCAGAAAGGATATTTCAAGGCCTATCTTTAAGTACCTTGATATCTGCGACAGGATTATATTTATCCCTCTTCAAGGAAATCAAACTATACAAGTAATATTCCAATTTATACATGAAGAATGAGAGCTAGTTGTAAAGAAATTGAATGAGTCTGCCAATGCTTCCAGTAAGAAATGGATAAATATACAATTAAGAATGATTCATCATTACTGGTAATATTGATATTTCATATAGATGGAAGTACATGATATGTGGCTTCTGATGACCCCCCCTTCCCCACCACATGCAGAAATCCAATTACACTGAGGTTAAGCACTCATCTGGATGCCAGAACGCATCATCAGTTGAAACAAGACCCATGACATCATGATCTCTATGTCTATCAATTTATCCATCTCTCTATGTATCCATATCACACACATATACATGTGTGAGAAATTCCCATGGTATATATTAGTCTTCCCTTTGTATATCTCTGAACCGCTATAATCATATAGATAGATAAAGAAGTGAGGAAGCACAATATGGCTTACATCGATGGGTCTTCAAATGACTCAGTTAGTGCTGTGGTTGGCCAACCAAGAAGACTACCCAGAGAGCAGAAAGACCACAGGCTGGTACAAGTAGAGGTAGAAAAATTAAAGTTTAGCAGGTCAGTCTTCTGATGACAGAGTAAAAAAATCTGGGTTGACAGACATGATGGCAAGTTGATAATAACTCCCAGATTGTTAGGCAATACAGCAGGCTGGTAACTCAAGGCCCAAACACAAGTCAGAGACAGATGTGGATCCACATGCAGTGAGGATAAAGTGGGAAGTCTGCTTACATAAGAGTAGACCACCTCTTTGGGGCATGTTCTTTAAATTGGAGCAGAGCTATGCCCTGGGTAATGAAGCCATCTCTTCCCTTATTCTCATGCATCTGCTTTGCTGCTCACAGTACATTCCATCATGGGGTTTTTTATGCTAGGTCACATTAGGGAAAACACCAATTGCTATCCTACTGATAATCCTGACCTATTCAGGTTGACACAAAATCAAATTAGCACATTTCCTAACCTAAATTTCAGTGGTTTGAGGGCTCAAGTCACCAGGTACTCTATGAGAGAAAGACTTGACAGTTTTATAAAGACATGTTTTGTAAATATTATAACTTGGGCAACCTTTGTGGAATTCTACTCCACCTTACAGGGTCACTCTGGGTAAGAAATGACTCCATGGCAGGCAGGTGGATTGTGCTTTCTTCTCCAGTAGGAGCAAGTTTTCAAGAACCATCCATTCTGTGTCATGTAATCCTGCTTTGTGGTTCTTCAATGACTGAGTAATCTTCTGCTGTATATAAATGGCACTTGGGATTCATGTGCTGAGGGATATTTGAATTGTTTTTACCAGTATGCACTGGTGAATAATGCTTTTGTAAGTGCCCATGTGTCAGCATTTGTTTAAATATCCATTTTCAATTTTGGGGGGAGGGTAGCACCTAGCAGTTGAATTGCTGGTCACTTGCTATACCTAAAGTTACCATTTGGAGAAACCAACCATCTATTCTATACAATACGTACATCCTTACCTCCCCACCAGCAATATGTAAGAGCTATATGTAAGAGGTTGAAAAATTTTGGCAAATTTCCATTAAGTATTAATTCACATATTCCACATACTCTTTGAAGGACCCTAATAAATACCAATGTATAATGAAACTATGCAAAATAAGCAAAAAAAATGACTGCAGAATAGAAAGCAATACAGGATGCATTACATTGGGTAATGATGCACAAATGCTGGATATATTTTAAAGTTGGGCCTTTTATCCAAGCTCTGTAGTGGGATCCATCAGGTAGGCATGATTTTCTTTGTTGCCGATAGGCCAAATCAGAGGAGTAAGTTGCAGAGTCCAACTGTAAAATGTACTAGAGGCCCTTGAAGCCTATACCAATCAGGAGATGATTGGATTCTCAAGTTCAGCTGTAAAATTCACAATGAGTCCGCTGTATTAGTTAGCAATCAGGCCAGAGGAGCCTCTTCCCTGGGACGCTTCTTCCACTCCTCGTCCTTCATCTATTGCCTTAAATGGCTCCTCCTCAGACAGAGTTCCCTCTTCTCAACATCTTCTATTAGAGTGGATCCTTCTGCATTATGCACGCACATTTCTTTGTACTTTCTTCCATCCTTATTTTTAACTGTTTTATGGTGGGCTCTTACAACTCTTATCATAATGCATCCATCCATCCATTGTGTCAAGCACATTTGTATATATGTTGCCATCAACATTTTAAAAACATTTTCTTTCTACTTGAGCCCTTGATACAATTTCTCATATTCCCAATTTCCCACCTACCCTTTCTCTCATGAACCCTTAATAATTTATTTTTAGCACCCCCACCCCCACCACTTGTCTCACCTGGCCACTGTCTTCCTTCAATCAGATTTTCATTTCTACCCACCTAGGAAGGGGTAGATCATTGTGATTGGTTCCCCCATTTACCCCCACTTCCTCCTCCCACTTCCAGTATCCCTCTTTGTAATTTTCATTTAAAGAACATAAAGCTATAAAATCAACAGATGGCCTTTCAGATAATACTTAGCATGTTACAGGTGTTATTGATTTGAATAAGCAGAGCATTCTCATAAATAATAATATAATCCTTTAAATATATTGATACAGTATGTGAAATGCAAACATGCTATATCATTTATTTTATATTAAGTGATTTTATGAAATAAAATTTGAAAATTATGTATTAATGATCTTATAGACATTAAAATATGTAAGATTTTCATCTATTATGATCTATAGTTTTGCAGACACTCACTGAAATTATCCTATCATCCTATCTCCCAAAAGGGATGGCATTCTTTTTACTTGGAGTCAATTAGTTGAAATAAAGGTATGGTAAAGACACATTAGTGTGACTGGCAGGGCTCTATGTGATCAGAAGTGCTTCCTAAAATGCTGCCTTGTTGGCAGTAGATGTCCATCTGTGTTCTTTAGGTCCTGGGAGAAGGAAATTCATCTCAGAGTAATCATTATACATCATCCTGCATCCTGGAGACACACCAAAATAGAGGTGACAGCTTTCTGGGAAGAAGCAGCCCAATGAGGTAAACCTGTTCAGAGAGTTCCAAGTTGGGTCCCAAGGGTCAACCTGGCATGAGTGAATATGAGACAAAAGAATGCTTCATTAATGAGACACAAGTGATTTCCTTGACTAGAGCCAAAGGATTGAAAATGCTTCCTCTACACTGACCTAGATCTATTTAATTCAGCTAAGGTGATGAGAAAACACAATTGTACCTTCTAGAAACCTCATGAGGGGGGAACAATCTCTAACTTTAGCTGAGGTACATGGGGGAAACAGCACTGGTGAAGTCTTCTCTGGATGTGGTACAACATCATCACTGGGGCCAGGAGATTGGTGATATTTTGGGATCTTCCCTTATTGATAGTATCTCTAAGTATAGCAACAAGTATACTAAATAAAAGCAAATTTATTGGCATAAAGTTCTGATAAGTTAGAATCTCTGGTTATAGATACTGATTATGATTATATGAAAATGTCTTCTTTCTTGAATTTTTCTTCCCCGTGCTGGTTCTCATTCCTGAACCTCCTTCTCTCAACAGCCTTCCTTGCTTCAATTGCACTAAAGTCTGCTAACTGCATTCAACTTTTTATTAAAAAAATAACTCAGAGCTCTAGCATTAACTTATAATCTGGCCGCAATGAAATGAATAAACATTTTCCCTTCTTGCTAGCATCTTACATTCTATGTAAGGTAACAGTCAATAAATAAGTGCTGATGCCAGCCCTACAATCCTACTGCAAGGGATCATAGAGTTGCTGCCCTCCCTGGGGAATTTTAGTGAAGCCTTCACAGAGAGATGATGATCACATTGAGCTTTGAAGGAGATAGGAGCGGAGGAATGTTGGGATTATTAAAACCATATGGCATGCATCAAGAATTGCACATAATAGTTAATAACTGCAGAATAATGAAAGCAAGGAATGGAAAGGAAGTATGCGTGTGGACAGGTAGGCAGCAGCCCTGTAACACACAGCTTTATATTTTGCCTGAGGGTTGGGCAACTCTGAAATTGGTGGAGTCAAAACAGAATTAGTAGCACACTATGTCTCTACTCAGACTTGTCTCTGGAGACATTTCTCTGGTCAATATGTAGAAATGATTACTGCTGTTGTGAAAACCATAGAGAGTTGAAGAGCGGAAAATGCACAGTAGAAGTGGGAGATGAGGGGGGCGGGGAAAAAAAGAAGTGCGAGATGAATCTGTGAGGTCTTGACTTATAATATATCAAAAAATTGACCAAGTAACATGAGGCAGCTTGACATTTTAAATCCTTTGTTCATTTATATATTTAAAAATTTTAAACAGTTATTTCTTTTAAGCTCCCATAAAATTGGCATCAGCATGTAGGTCTCAGAGATGCAGAATATGTGAGTAAAGCTGTGGTTTTTATAGACCAAGGCAGGTAGTGAACTCTGGGTCATGTTCACAGCTTGTTTTCAAGGCAGTTGAGTAGGACTAATTTTAAAATATTTACTTTACTCTTTCAACAGTTTTATATTCTTTATTTCAAGCAATTGTGCTACGCTCCGATTCAGAGATCATACCTAATTCCACAGTTCAATCATATCAAGCAATGTTGCACATTATCAGTTTGAAGACATCATTTTCTGTTTTGTGTTTCTTGATATTAGCTCCCACTTATCCTTTTCCCCTGCTCCCATCTAGATTCCCCGATATCCCCAGCAGGAATTCTTATTTTAGTTATTGAGATATAGGAATCACCTCTTTATCAGAGTATTGTAGAGATGACCATAGTAGATTAAAATGATAAATTTGACTTCAATGGTTAAGAATATTGGTATTTCATTTCTCTGCTTTGTGCTCAAAGCACAAGGTTGTTAATATTTTCTACGTTGTTCATATTGGGATTTATCATGTATTTTGTCATTGTTGGTAATTTTCCTGACTCTTGGTTATGTACTTTCCTATGTTCTTTGCAACATGCAACCAGCATGAATGAAGCTATAGAGATAACCAATATGACTTTTTTGTTTTAATAGAAAAATTGCAAGTACAGTAAAGACATTTCCTATAAATCTTTTCCTTAGATGTCTAGCACCATCTCTATCCAGTATCCTGCATTCATTTGCTTACTTGGACCCTTTTGGCTGTGACAGGCACCCTGGTATTTTTCCTTGTTTGATGACCATACAAGTGTTGTTAGTTAGCTATTTTGAAAATGTCTGTCATTTTGTCTGATGTTTGTCTCATAGGAGATTGGAGTTATGGAGTTTAAAATTTAAAAAAAAACTATTTTTGGTTTTTGGAAGAAGACCACAAGGGTTAGAAATGAACTTCATCTCTCATTTTTTCAATACCAATAGGCTGATTTAGATCTTAATTAGAAGTGCACAGTATATAAATCTAGGTGGGAGGGTTTTACATTTCACAATATTGCTAATCCCTCCAATTCATGAATTTATTCATCTGTGTATTTGATCCTTTTATTTTGCTCACCAGTATTATATTGTTTTTTAGACTATTTTGTTTGCATTTTGATCTATTGTTGCCAAGGCTTCAGAATTTCATTTACATATATTGTTGCTCCTTATTGCTATGGCGAAATTTATTGGTGATTTTATCTTTATTTTGCAAGCTATCATTTTGCTCTCATTACTTTTTATAACATTTTTCTTTTTTGTTTTCTCTTTTTAAAAAATTACTTTATTGGGGGCCCATACAACTCATCATAATCCATCCATCCATCCACTGCATGTCAAGCACATTTGTATATTTGTTACTCTCATTCTCAAAACATTTGCTTTCTACTTAAGCCCTTCATATTAGCTCCTCATTTTCCCCCTCCCTCCCGCCAGAGACAGTGATATCGTCTGTGAACAAAGACAGTTTTATTGCTTCCTTCCCAATCTGTATGTTTTCTATTTTTTAAATTGCCTTTGTTAGGAATTTCATTTAAATAAGAGTATAATTAGGGCCTATTCTTGCTCTGTTGTGCATCCAAAGGTGGAAATGTCTAGTTTTCATCATTAAACATACCCCTAGTGATATATTTCATAGATGTGTTCTACCAAATCAACTTTTTAAACTCTTTCCAACTTTTGGGGGGTAAATTAAAATATAAGCAATAATTTTGAATGCTATCAAATGCTTACTGTGCATTGATTATGACTTTTGTGTTTAGTCAATGTTTAGTGTTTCTACATTTCATATTTTCTTTAGATAGTTATGGAGGATATTACATAAACTGATTTTCAAATTTTGAACCACTCTCTTGGTCCTCACATTGATGCCAGTTTGTAGAATATCATTATTGTCAGTCACTTACTATTTTGTTGAGGAGGTTTAGCTATTGTCATAGGTAATATTGAGTGAAGGTCTTCCTGTGTTACAGATCTGTATCTGGTTTGGATATCACTCACTGACTTTGAATCTATTCTGACTCATCGAGTCCCTATAGGGCAGAGCATAACTGACTGCACGAATTTCCAAGATTTTTACTGGTGGTGGAGTAAAAAGTCTCATCTTCCTCCCATGGAGTGTCTGGTGATTTCAAACTGCTGATCTTGCTGCTGCAGCTTAAGAAGCATTCCAGTATACCACCAAGACTCCAGGATTTGATCTTAGAACACTGCTGGCTTTACTGAAGGAATTATTAAAAATTCCTTCTACTCTTGCTTTCTGAAAAAGATTATGGAGAATTTATATCATTACTTCTTTTTTTTAACGTATGATCACTTTAATAGATTATCTTTACTGAGTGTTCGGGTGTGAAGCTTACAAATGTGTGTTAGTCCGGGTTGACAAGAAAAACAAATCCAAGACCACTCCTGTAAGTGTAAGAAAGAGCTTTCTATCAAGGACTAATTGTATGTCAGGAAAACATCCCAGTCCAGTCCAGGTCAAGTCCATAAGTCCAGTAGTGGCCCATAAATCCAATACTAGTCCATAAATTCCTCTTCAGATTCATGTAGTACTGCAATGACCCTGAATGCAGGAAGATCACCGGTTGGTGTGTGAAAAGCCTTGTGGATCCGATGCCAGTGGAAGCTTCTCAGCAGGGGTCTGGGTCTCTACGTGGCTTTCCGGCTTTCTAGGTGTCTCAATAGTAGGAAGGTAGCAGACAGTGAGGTCCACCTCCCAATCGAAAGACAGGAAGTTCCCAGAATCCACTTGAGAAAACCACACCCATAAGGAGGCGTCATCAGGCTCTGACATGATTGACAGGCTAGACTCCATCCCTGTACTTATTTCAGGTTGATGTGAAATTATTTAACTACCACAGATGCATTTTTTCAATTGTTTCTCACAGTAATTTTATTGGCGAAGTCCCAATTACCAGCTCCATTTCCCCACAGGGAAACTGAAGTTTATAATGCTTTATTAATGTTCCCATTACAAGGAGCTAGTAAATGACATGATACAAATTTGAATAATTAGATTTTTTTTCACTTTAAAAAGTCATTTTATTAGGGGCTCGTACATCGTTTTTCCAATACATAAATAAATATACTGTGCCAAGCACATTCGCACATCTGCTGTCGTCATCATTCTCCAGACATCCACCTTTTCCCTTGAGCCCATGGTATCGGCTTTTCCAACCCCTCCCCTCTTCCTCTGTCCTCCCTCCACCATCAACCCTCAATACTTTGTAAATTATTGTTGTTCTGTCGTATCTTACCCTGCCCGACACCTCCCTCAGCCTACTCCCCTGATGCCTGTACTCCAGACAGGAGGTCATGTGTAGATCCTTGCAGTTGGTTCCGTCTCTCTACCGCACCTTCTTTCCACCCATCCAGTAGTTCCAATCTAAACACCGGCCTGAAGGGGCTCACCCATCCTGGTTTCCCCATATCTCAAAAGTTTGTAGAATCCACTGGTATTTCATTTGTATATTAAACAATCACTGCATTTAATATCAGAATGACTCATAAATGCACTGAATTTTAGAAAAGGAATGAAAATAACTTCTCTTTTGAATTCTCTTTCATTTTTATATATGAATATTTCATATATAATTTAAATGGAGCATCTATTACCTCAATTTTCTCCCTCTAAGAAGTGAATAGGTTTGAAAACTCAAACTTTCATATAGCCCAACCACAACACAGCTGCTTTCTGTGTGCAAAGAAAATATAGTGCATTGTATTTTCCAGGATCATAAAAGTCAACAGTTTCATATGGAATTATTTGAGATGCTGATCAGATTGGAGAGAGAAACTCAAGGGGAAAAGTGATGCAGATGATTTGGTGAAGCTAATTTGTGGCCAAACATACTTCGAGAACACTGGATTTTTTAAAACAATAAAGACAAATTTCCAATAATATCAGTAAAGCTAAGAAGTGGTATCTATACTGATATTAAACAAATTTTGATCCAGAAAGGTCTTGAAACTAGTGGTCTGGAAATAAAAATTACATTAAAAATTCCTACTGCTTGGATGGGCGGAGAATAATCATGTACAGGAAATCACTAACTTCAGACTTCTTCATTCTGCCATCCTTCTGATGATATAAGAGATATGAACATGCTTAACTGGTCTGGTTTTAAGTAAAGTGCTGGGAGCCATTTCTAATATTTGAACATACTCTCAGTGCTTTTCATAATTCAATAACAACAAGTTTACAAATTTCATGCTCAAAATATTCAACAGGACTTTAGTGCAAAGAAAATAATCCAGGTAGGTTGAAAGTTTCATGGCAGATGTAATCACAGAAAAAATATATCCAAAATAGGAAATGTAGAATTTCTGTCATGTTATTTGATAGCTTCAGATAATAAAGAGCACTGATCCATTGTGATAATTGCATGCTATTATTCTATGGCTAGTAAGCAAAAATCTATATTCTGAAGCTGAAGTCACCATGAAAGAGTTGCTCATTCATGGGAAGATTTGGTTAAAGTAAATACATTTTTAAGAAAAATACACAGAAAGTGATTTCATATTATGTCTTCTGTTCCCCAGGGTGGGGTTTTATGTGTACCACTGTAAGGTAAAATAAGGCTCATGATAGTGGGGGGAGGAAGCAAAAGAATTAGAAGAGAGTTGTAGGTTTCATCAGTTCCATACTGACCTTGACTGGCTCATCTTCTCCTTTTGATCCTTCTATAAGTGGATGTTTATTTGGCAACATGTGAACTTTGGGTCTGCACTTCATACTCACCCTCACTCACAATGATAAGATTTATTATTCTTTTATGACTTATACCTGACCCCATTGACACCTCATGATCACAGAGGCTGGTGCACTTCTTCTGTGTGGACTTTGTTGCTTCTCAGTTATATGGTTCCTTGTTTATCTTCATGCCTTTAATACTTCAGATGCTATATCTTTTGATAGTCTGGAACCGTGAGCTTTCTTCACCACATTTGCTTATGCACCCACTTTGTCTTCAGCAATCATATTGGAAAGGTAAGCATCATGGAATATCATCTTATTAGAAGAAGAGTATTCTTGCATTGAGGAAGTACCTGAGTAGAGGCCAAATGTTCATCTCTATCATAATACTAAATCTATACATATATGCACATAGAACTATTTCCCCATCATCATATAAAATATGTATTTTATATGTACATGCCTATACCTAGACCCCCATAAATATCCTATGCCTCTTAGGTAGATTGGGTAGGAGGAAGGAGGAGAAAATGAGGAGCTGATATCAAGGGCTCAAGGAGGAATAAAGTGTTTTGAGAATGATGATGGAAACAGATGTGTAAATGTGCTTGACACAATGGATGGATGTATGGATTGTGGGAAGGGCTGCACAGATGTCCAATAAAATGATTTATGAGAAAAAAATGTATCTTTGTAAAACCATAACACACAGTCCAGTACAGAGGATCATGCACCTTGATAGCAGGGATAGTGAGATGTTTGTAGTGAAAAATATAGCATCAATTCATAACCTACTGCCATGGAATCCACCTAACAGCAAACAGATAGTTATGAAAGACTACCTCATAGGATGTAAATCTTTATGGAGAGGAAAACTCATATTTTTTAAACCAGAGAACAGATAGTAGATTTGAATAAACATGTTTGGTGAGTAGCCTAGCACTTTAATTAGGAGAATGCCAAACTTCCTTATATCATGAGCGAACAAGTTTATTTTATCCAAACTTCCTTAAAATTATTTCATATTTTAAAAATCATTTTTGGGGGGCTCTTATAGCATCCAGTTTGTCAATCACATTTGTACATATGCTGCCACCATCATTTGTTTGTTGCTCTTGAGCAGGTGGGGTGTATATCGATCATTGTGATCGGTTCCTCTCAGAAGGGATATTTCAAGGGCTATCTTGAAGTGCAATGCTATCTATGATAGGATTTTATTTATCCTACTTCAAGGAAATTGAACAATGGAACCAATATTCCAATTTATACACCAACCAGGAGAGATAGTGATGAAGAAATTGAAGAATTCTCCCAGTGTTTTCAGTCTGAAATTAATAAACATGCAATTAAGAATCTTTGATAATTGTTGGCAATTGGGATATTTCATATAAATGGGAGCATATAATATATGGCCTCTGGTGTCCCTTGTCCCCCACCACACCCCAATCAATAGAAAGAACTCTGTGGCACAGAAGTTAAACATTTATCTTATATGCTGGAATACAGTCTTAGTGAAAATAAGACCCATGATATCTTGATGTCTACACCTATCTATCCATTTATCACTGTATCTATATCACACTACAACAAGTGTGAGCAATTCCCATGATATATTTTATTTTTCTCTCTATCTCTAAGGTCACACAGAAAGATAAGTAAGTACAATCTGGTTCAAATCTATGGGCCAGATGTTTAACTGGAGTCTGAACATGGCTCAATAACTGCTGTGGTTGACAAACCAGGAAGCAAGAACACTCACGAAGAAGGAAGCCCACAGGCCGGTGGATGTGGAGGCAGAAAAATCAAGGTCAACAGGTCAGACTTCTGGCCACAGCATCAACAATCCATAGTTTGCAGTCATTGTGGCAGGAAAATGATAACTCCCAGATTGTTGGGCAATAAAGCAGACTGTTGGCTCAAAGTCAGAACAGAGGGTTAGAGACAGATGAGGATCCACATGCAGGAAGGAAGAAGTGGTAAATCTGTCCACTAAGTCTCCTTACAAAAAAGTAGGCCACACCCTGAGGAACTTTCTTTCAATTGAAGCAGTGCAATGACCTGGATAATGAGACTGCCTATTTCTTAATTTTCTTACAGCTGCTTTACTGTTCATAGTAAATACCATCTTGGAGTTGTAGATGTTAGGTCTCATCATGGGGGAAACACTGATTGCTTTACTAATCACCAACCACATTGAGATAAAAAAGGAACATAGTTGCCAAACTAAATTCCAGTGGTTTGGGTCTAAAGCAGTGGTTCTCAAAATGTGTTCCATGACCCTGTTGGGGGATGAACTACCCTTTCACAGTAGCAAAATTAGATTATGAAGTAGCAGCAAAAATAATTTTACGGTTGATTGGTCATCACAACATGAGGAACTGTATTTATTAAATGGTTGCCGCATTAGGAAGATGGAGAACCACTGGTCTAAAGTCACTAGTTGCACTATGAGAGTAATATTTGACAGTTTGTTTTATAAAGACTTCAGCCCTGGAAACCTCTGTGAAGCTCTTCTCCATCCTACAGGGTCACTCTTAGTAAGAAGTGACTCCAGGCAGTGAGCTGGATTGTGCTTTATTTCCACTTAACTTAAGTTTTTCTGGAATCATTCATTTTATATCATGTATTCCTGTTTCATGGTTTTTCAATGACTGGAAAAATCATCTCTTTCATGTAAATATCACAATTTATTCATGTGTTAATGGCTATTTGGATTACTTCTCCTAGCTAGAACGTGGGAATACTGTGGCTATAAACATTCATCTACCAGTATTTGTTTAAATAAATATTTTTAAATCGTTTAGGGTAGTAGCTAGCAGCTGAATTGTTGGTCCCTTGCTAAACCTTGGATTAGCATTTGGAGGAACCAATGATCTCTTCTTTCCAATCCTTGCTCCCTCTACCCTCTACACCAGCAATATGTGAGGGCTATATGGGAGTGGTGGAAAAGTTTGTGGCAAAGTGCCATTAAGTATTACTTCAAATGTTCCACATATTTTTTGAAACACCCTATTAATTACTAATGAATAATATCATGTTAAAGAGCAACAACAACCAAAAGACAAATTGTGGAATAGAAAGCAACACAGGATGCAATGCACTGGATATTCAGGTACAAATATTGAATATCCTTTAATATTGCACCTTCTATTCCTGCCCTGTGGTGGGACCCCTTCACATATTTTGTTCATTGTCCCATCGACTGTTCAGGTAAATATGATTTTCATTGGGCTACTTGCCCAAATAAGAATAGTGAATGGTGGAGTTCAGCTGTAAAAAGTAAAAAAAAAAACTCCTGAAACAGATAAGTATTGGGCCAGAAGAGCCTTTTTCAATGGGATGCTTCTTCCACTCCCTGTCCTTCCCCTATTGTCTTAAATGGCTCCTCCTTAGAAAGGTTTCTACTCTTCTCTCCTAGTATCTTCACCTAGGGTGGATCCTTCTGCAACATGCATGGAAACCTCTTGGTACTGTCTTCTTTATTTTTTAGCTGTTTTATTGGGGACTCTTATAGCTCTTACGAAAATTCACATGTACATCCATTGTATCAAGCACTTTTGTGTACATGTTGTGATCAACATTTCAAAATATTTTCTTTCTACTTGAGGCCTTGATATCAGCTCCTTATCCCCCCTCCTCCCTCCATCCCTTACGAACTCTTGATAATTCATTAAAAAATCCCCTCCCCATGTCCCCATGTCATATCTCTGACTCCCTTCAGTCACATTTCCTATGTCCACTCCCCTAGGAAGGGTTTATATACAGATGACTGCGATTGGTTCCCTCTTCCTCTCCCCACCTGGTATCTCTATTGCTCTTTGTATGTTTCATTCACCTAATAGAAAACTACCAAGTGAACAGATTCTGTTTTGTATAACACAGGTGTCACTGATTTGATATAGTAAATCCTTCTTCTAACCAATAATACTTCCCTTTGAGTACAGTATGTGACTTTCATTGTGCTATATTATTTATTACTCTATGATTTTAGGAAATAAAACATAAGTGTTATGTATGAACAATCTTAGGAACATTGTAACATTGAAGCTTTTGATTTATTCTGACCTGGAGGTATACAGATACTCACTGAGAATATCCTATCAACCTATGTTCCAATTCCTTCCCTGCAGGGATAGTATTCCATTTACTTGAAGTCTATTGTCAATTAGTTGAAATAAAAGACATGATAAAAACACAGTAGTGAGACTAGTGGGGCTTTATGTAGTCAGAATTGCTCAAGAAAAGGCTGGCACCATGTTAAATTGTGTCCGGCAGTGTTCTTTAGGTCTTTGGAGAGGTAAATGCATCGCAGAATAGTCATTATACCTTACCCTGCACCCTGGAGACACACCTACATTGATATGACCACCTTTGGGGAAGAAGTAGTCCAATGGGATAAAGCTGTACACAGAGCCCCGTGTTGTCTCCCAAGGATCAAGGTCAAACTGGCACATGTTTGAATCTTGCCCTCTCCGCTCCAGAGAAATAAAATTCTCAGGGAATGTGAGACAACAGAATACTTTCATCAATGAGGCACGAGGGATTTCATCCACTAGAACTAAAAGGTTGTAAATACTTCCTCTACACTGACCCAGATCTATTTAATTCATCTAAAGTGATATGAGAAAAAATTGCCTTCTCGGAGCCACATGAGTGGGTTCACCTCTATGTTCTTCCTGGGAGCACAACCACTAATTTTAGCAAGGGCACGTAAGAGAAACAGCACTGGTGAACTCTTCTCTGATAGTACCTGGATGAGCTACAATATCATCTCAGGTACCCAAGATTGGGAATGAGTGACGGCCCTCTCTTATTGCTAGCATCTGAAGGCATATCCACAAGTAATGCAAATAAAAGCAAGTCTAGTGTTATAAAGTCATGATAAGTCAGAGTCCCTGCTTCTAGAGCCTGAGTATCACTACATGAAAATGTTCTCCTTTCTCTAATCTGTCTGCCCTAGTGCTGCCTCTCATTCCTACAACTGCCTTCTCTCAACGGCCGTCCTTGCTTCACTGCATTGACATGTCTGCTAACCTCAGTCCACCATTTGTTCACATAGTAACTCACAAAACTTTTATTTGGCAATAAATTATACTCTTGATACAAAGAAAGGAATAGACATTTTTCCATCTTGCCAGTACTTATATTCTACACAGGATAACAGATGTTAAGTAAGTGCTCATTGTGGTGCTGCAATCCTGCTGCACTGGATCTTATTGTTGTTCTTTCAGAGGAATTTTAATGAAGATTTCACGGAGAAGGTGATGGCCACACCAAGCTTTGAAGAAGAAGGTGGGGGAGGGAGTGATGTTGGGATTATTAAAACTATATCATTGCAATAATTGGAAAATTTGCACATAATAATTAATAGCTGATGAACAATGAAAGCAAGAAATGGAAAGTAAAGCAGGCAGGCAGCAACCATGTAACACACAGCTTCATATTTTGTCTAAGGATGGAAAACTCTGAATTAGTGGAGAGTCAATGCAAAGTTAACAACACAGGATGTCTGCAGTCAGACTTGCCTTTGGAGACGTTGCTCAGGTCAATGTACAGGGCAGACTATGTGAAAAACATAGAAAGATGAAGACCAGAAAAATAAAAGTAGAAGTGGTAGGTGAATCTGTAAGGTTTTCAGTTATAGCATATCCCCAAATCCACCAAGTCACATGAGGCAGCTTGACATTTCAAATTATTTATTTTTAAGACTTTTGTAAAGTTGGTATCAGAATGTGGGCTTCTGAGATGCAGAATATGTATAGAATATAGGTAGGACAAACAATCTTGAGTAGTGAAAATTGAACCAGTGGTCCCCGTGACCAGATTTTAAGCTGGACACCATTGACCGAGGGGAGTGGGAGTGATGAAAAATTTGGCCTATATGGAACAACAAAAATGTTCATAGAATGCAAAAATAGTATTGTAATATGTTTTTCTAATTTTAAAACACCACAGGACATGGGAGAGATTGTTAAAAAATGGGACGTATGGTTACCTTAAAATTGGGGGACATGGGAAAAGAGTGGAGAGGAGGCAGATTAAGGAGCTAACAAGCACAGGGATCAGGGAATAGTGAGAGATCACACATTGATGGTGAGGGAGTCTAATGTCTGATAAGTTTAATCACGTGCTATGTACCCGAGAGGAACTGCTAGTTGTCCATTGGAGACTGACCATGGTAGTGGGATATGAGGAAGATGAAAGAAAACAGAGGAAATAAATAACAGATAAAGGCTATTTATAAAGGTATAGCTATAGGCATGGAGATTTGCAAATATAATGATATAATGAAAGTAACAAAGACCACTCTACTTATATTTATATATTAAGTATTAAGATGGTACACCTACTTTGGACCTCTACTCCTGGCCTCCCTTAACACAAGAACATTTTTTCTAGTAACCTGGAACTGGTCGACTCTCACCTTCCTGACAAGATTGCTGAAGACAATATGGGTGCTTAAGCAAATGCTGCAAAGAGAGAGAGTGATGCTTGGCTATCAAAGGATATAGCATCTGGGATTGTAAACACTTGAAGTTAAACAAGCAGCCATCTAGCAGGGAAGGAAATAAGCCTATGTGGAAGAAGGACACCAGCCCTAGTGATCAAGATGTGTGGACAAGATCAGGTATCAAAGATCCCAAACAAACAGCTTGACCATTGTGATGGAGGGGGTTTGGACTTAAAATATAAACCCCCTCTGTAGACAACTGGATATCCCCACAAAAAAGGGTTATAAGAAAGGGATGATTCAACCAAAGACATAGGATAAAAGAAAAACAACAGAAAAAACAAAACTAAAAAACAATAGATAAATTCAGGTACTGTGCCAAGCACCTTCACAGGCCTGCTGCCATTATCATTCTCCAAATATCTGCTTTTCCACTTGAACCCTTGATATCAGCTTCTCATTCCTTCCCCTCGGTCCCGAGCTATAAAAGCCCATAATAAAATGATTCATATTAAAAAGAAAGACAAAAAGTCCTTCCTGGCAATGAATTCAACACATTTTCTCTTTATTGTGTCATCCTAGCACAGTGAGCCACCTTATTTTCTGATTTTAAATGGCCCATTTCAGCTCACTAATGTTTAGGATCTCAATCATTTTCAGTTCCATTGCATTGTTTATGGCTTTCTATTCCCCTAATTTCCTACTTCACACATATCAGGTTCTGATTATTGGGTGATTTTTTTCAGGATTTATTTCTCATTTTGAGTCATGCCCCATGAACAAAGTCTGTGAAACATTTGAGTTAATGGTTCATGAACCGCTGCCACAACTTTTCCACCAGATCATTGCTGCCTCTTCATGCTTATCATAGGCTTAGCAAGTGACCAGCAATTTAATTGCTAGATACTGCTCCAAAAGTAATGAACATAGGCATATAAGCAAATTCTGGTATATGAATACTTACAGAAACAGTATTCACAGGCATATATTGGTAGAAGCCATTCAAATGTCCATCAACAGATGAACACCATGTGGCATTTATAGACAGCAGAAGATTGTTGAAAATGTTTATCCAATTTTTTATGAGCCTAGAGTACTTGTTGAGATTGAGTGCTGTTTGCATATTTTGGATACAAATTATTTATCAAATATTTTCCCCGGATTGGCCCCTCCTTCCCCTCACAATTCTGGTACCCCTATTTCTCTTTGTACTTTCCATTTACAGAAGAGAAAGCTACCAAAGGAACAGATTGCCTTTCAGATAACACAGCATATCACAGGTGCCAGTGATTTGACTGAGAAAAGCATTATCATAAATAACATTACCCTATGAATACATCGCTATAGGGTATGGATGTTAGTATGTTACATCATTGATTATTATATTGTATAATGTGATATTATGAAATAAAATTTGAATATTATGTATGAGTGATCTTATGGACATTGTGACTTTTAAACATTTTATCTATTCTGATCTGTAGATATGTAGATAATCACTGAGAATATATTATTATCCTATCTCCAAATACCCTCCCAACAGAATGGCATTCCATTTACTCTGGGTCTACTACCAATTAACTGAAATAAAAGACATGGTAAATATATAGTAATGAGACTGCTGGAGCCCTTTGTGATCAGAAGTGCTTTTAAAAACGCTGGCAACTTGGTAAATGAAGTCCAGTTGTGTTCGTTTGGTATATGGAGGAGGAAATGCATCTCAGATTAATCATTATACATTACCTTGCACGCTGTAGACATGCAAAAGTAGAGGTGACCACTTTCTTGGGAAAAGTAGTCCAATGGGATAAACCTGTGCAAGGAGTTCCAAATGTCTCCCATGGGTCAAACTGGCACAAGTTTGAATCTTGTTCTCTTAGCTCCAGAGAGGGAAAATGATCAGGAATTGTAAGACAAAAGAATACTTCATTAATGAATCACAAGGGATTTCATGGACTAGAGCCAAAGGACTGCAAACACTTCTTCTACACTGACCAAGATCTACTTAATTCATCCAAGGTGATGAGATAACACACTTGTTCCTTCTGGAAGTCTCATGAGTGGATTAATCTCCGTGTTCTTCCCCGAGGCACAACCTCTTTCTTTGGCAGTGGTACCTGGGAGAAGCAGCCCTCGTGAAGTCTTCTCTGGATGAACATTTCAGGTGCCCTGAGATTGGTGAGTCATTATGGCTCCCTCTTATTGATTGACATATCAACAGGTATAACAAAGTATAGCACATTTAATGGCATAAAGTCCTGATACGTTAGAGTCTCTGGTTCTGGAGACTGACTATGATTATATGAAAATGTCTTCTTTCACTTATTTGTCTTCCCTGTTGCTGGATCTCATTTCTGCAACCTCCTTCTCTTAACAGCCTTCCTGGCTTCACTGCTTTAATGTGTCTGTTAACCTCACTCTACTATTTGTTCATAAAGTAACTCACAGAACTCTTCTTGAACATTCAATTATAGTCTGGTTACAAAGAAATGAATTGACATTTTCCCTTCTTGCAAGTATCTTACATTCTATGTAAGGTAACAGACGATAGCTATGTGCTTATGGCAGCACTGCAATCCTACTGCAATGAATCAAATTGTTGTTGCCCTTCCTGGGTAATATCGTGAAGGCTTCACAGAGAGATGATGGTCACACTGAGATTCGAAGGAGGAGCAGGAGGGGAGTAATGTTGGGATCAAAATCATATTGTATATATCGGAAAGTACACATAATAATTTATAACTGATGAACAATGAAAGTCAGGTATGGAATGTGAAACTTAAATGTGGACGGGTAGTCAGCAGCCATGTAACACACTGCAGTCAGACTTGTCTCTGGAAACATTGCTCTTTTTAATGTGCCGAACTGACTGCTGGTCCTGTGAAGACCCCAAAGAGATTAAGATGGGAGAAAAAGCACAGTAGAAGTGGGAGATGCATCTGTGAGATTTTG
This sequence comes from Nesogale talazaci, assembly GCA_004026705.1. Taxonomy (NCBI): domain Eukaryota; kingdom Metazoa; phylum Chordata; class Mammalia; order Afrosoricida; family Tenrecidae; genus Nesogale; species Nesogale talazaci. Next base: position 66,599 of record PVJH01005762.1, read on the forward strand.
ACTTATAATAATCCAAAAATCGACCAAGCAATATGAGACATCTTGACATTTTAAATTATTTATTTGAATTAAAAACATTTATTTTTTAACCTCTTTTATAAAACTAGTATCATAATTTTGGTTTATGAGATACAGAATATGCAAGCTAAAGCTTTGATTTTTCTAGGTCAAGGCAGGTAGTGGACTCTGGGTCAAGTTCAGAATTTGTTGCTTTCAAGCTACGTGTATAAGGTTAATTTAAAAATTTTATTTAATTTTCTTGTTTGACAGATTTTCTAATACTAACTTATTTTAATTTTTCTTTCTTTCCTTCAAACAATTACGCTAGGACCCAATCCAGATATCATACCATTCTATAGTTCAATCATATCCAGCAATCTTGTACATTATCAGTTGCAAACCTTTTTCCCCTATTTGTACTTCTTGATATCAGCTCCCTTTTATCCTTTCTCCCTGCCCACACCTATGTCCCTATCATCCCAGCAGGAATTCTTAATCTAGATATTGTTTCTGAGCATAATTGGATATAGTAATAACTTGATTATCAAACAGATTAGTGTAGAGATTACCATAGTAGATTAAAATGATAAATTTGACTTAAATGGCTTAAATCTTGCAAATTGGCCTCTCTACTTTGTGCTAAATCTGGTTGTTCATATTTTATTTTTCATATTGGGACTTATCTCTGTTGTATTTTGTCATTGTTCATAATGCTTTTGACTCTTGGTTATATATGCTCTCATGTTTTTGGTCACATGCAACCCAGGATGGGTGAAGCAATAGAGATAGCAGGCTTGTTTGTTTTTAATAGAAAAATTACAAATACAGTAAAGAAATTTTCCCATAAATCAGATGCCTATTATCATCTCTATCCAGAATCCTGCAGTTATTGTTCGTACATCATTGGATTTCTCTGGGTATGACAGGTACCCTGATATTTTTCCTTGTTTGATGACCATGCAAGTGTTGAGGTGTGTAAAATGTCTCTCACTTGATATTTTTCTGATGCTTGTCTTATGAGGAGATTGGAGTTCGGGAGTTTAAAAAATTTAAATTTTGATTTCTTGTTTGGGAAAGAAGACCACAAGGTGTAAGTATCAGCTTCATCTATTATTTTTCCACTAGCTATAAACTGGTTAAGGTCTTGATTAGAACTGAAGTAATTATATAGCTCTAGTTGAAAATGTTTTAAATTTCACACTATTGCTGATTTTTATAATTCATGAATGGAAGATATATAAGTGTTTGATCCTTTCATTTCTTTCACTCATGTTATGTAGTTTTTAGACTATTAATTTTGTTTGTATTCTGCCATGACCACATAGCTTCATTTTGGTATGTTACTGTTCATTATTGCTATGTGGACTTTTATCGATGGTTATGTGTTTATTTTTCAAGGTATCATTTTGCTCTCCTGGCATAGTTTAGGATTTTTCTATATAGACAGTGATGTCCTCTGTGAACAAAGACAGCATTATTTCTCCCTTCCCTATTGGCATATTTTTTATTCTAAAATCTGTGTGATTGTGCTTGTTAGAACTTACATTTAAATGAGAAAGATAAGAGGGGATATCCTTGCCCTGTTATGAATCTAAAGGGAAAAATGTCTATTTTTTCACATTAAATGTGGCCCTAGACATAAGTCTCATGGATATAGTCTATCAACCCGACTTTTTAACCTTCTTTTCCACTTTTTTTTAGAAAATGAAAATTTTGAGTGCTATCAATGCCTCTTGTGATTTGTCTTTATTATTTTTTTCTATATTTGATGTTCATTTTCTTTTCTATAGCTGGCTGATGTATTATATTACATGAACTGATTTTCAAATTTTGACCCATTCTTATTGTTGGAACGTATTATTCTTATCACACATTGTTGACTGCAGTTAGTAGCTATTCTGTTGAAGGCTCTTGTATTTACTGTCCTGGGTGATTTTGAGTGACAGTCTTCCTTTGTTAACTATTTGTCTCTGGTTTTGATATCACTCACTGCTTTCAGATCTATTCTGACTCATAGAGACCCCAAAGAACAGAGAAAACTGTCTACAGCAGTTTCCGAGACTTTCCCTGTAGATGGGGCAGTCAGCCTCATCTTCTCTCATGGCGTGGCTGGGGATTTCAAACTGTTGATCTTTGTGCTGCAGCCCAACGAGTAATCCGCTACCCCACCAGGAGTCTTGGATTTGATATCAGGATGCTTCTAGCCTCAGGAATGGATTAGGAAATATTCCCTCTTCTCTTGCTTTCTGAAAAAGATTATAGAGAATTTGTCTCATTACTTTTTATAAAGCTTGTAGAATCAACTAGCATTTCATTAGTATATTAAATAATCGTTGCATTTAGCATCAAAGTGACTCCTGAATGCACTGATTTTGGAAAAAGGAATTAAAAGAATTTCTTTTTTTAAATATAGATTTTATTGGGGACTCTTATAGCTCTTTTAACATTCAATACATTGTTTGTATTAAATATACTTGTACACGTTACCACGTTCATCTACAAACATTTTCTACTTGAACCCTCTGAGCATGCACTCCTCTTTTCCTCTTTCCTCTAGTTCTTTGTTTTTTTTTTAATTCCAACTCCTCATATTTCCTCTTCCCCCTTCTCCTCCCCTATGGATTCCTAATACTTTGCAAATTGTTATTGCCTATTTGTTTATTTATTTATTCATTTATGTATTTATTTGGGGGGGGGACATCACTGCCCTTTGGTGGTTGTCAGAGCTACCCAGTGCTGCTCCTGAGAGCCGCTGCTGGATTTGAACCACCAAACCCGTGGGTCGCAGTCCCGCACTCAACCACTTACGCCACTGGGGCACAGCCCTGCCATTACCCACTTCATATGGTACAGTGTCCAATATGTCACTCACTTCACTCACCCCCCTCTGTTGTCTGCACCCCAGAGAAGAGGTAACATGTAGATCCCAAAAATTAGTTCCCCTTTCTACAATTTCTTTTAAAAATTATTTTCCATTTTCTGTTTGAATATTTTGATTCATTACTAATGTTTTACTATATCTATTATGTGAACATATTAATCCATTTAAATCATGTATATTAAAATATGCATGCAGGTGGATAATTCCACGAATTTTACTTTTCTGGGTATTTGGAGGTTTATAACTAGGGAAAATAGCCTTCCTTTCTCTGATTCGTACATAGCTTGTACTAGTCTCCTTTCCTCCCCTTTTATCTTCTCCATTCCTTTCTTCCTCTCAGTAGACTATTTTTTTTATCACATGACAGAAGATGACCACAAATAAAATCTCTGCACAAGGGATTACAGGTCTTTGACATACCCAAAGACCTGGTTTGGAATTATTGACTCTCAACTCAGTTCTCATAGGGGAGTGAAACTGACTTTTTTGTTAGTGCTCTTTTTGTTGTTGAATTGGCTCAGCCTCAATAAAACTACAACATCAAGTAATGTGGAGAGAGTAGGAGCAGTTATCAGTAAATGAGATACAATTTGTGCAGATACTTTGAGCTGCAATCTACAATTCACAAAGGGGAATGCTATACCACGTAGAAATTGAGGGATGAGTACTTTTGTGGAAAGCTGGATTATATACCATCCATGTACATTACATAAGTATATACAAATGATCCTACATTATATTACAGAGCAATACTGATGTTATCAGTGGTTACCAAGTCAATTCCAACTCTTGATGAATCCATATGTGCACAGTAGAACTGCGCTAAAGAATTTTCAAGGCTAAAGGATTTGCAAGATCACCAGGCTTACCCTTAACAGTTCCTCTGTGTTGATTGTACAGTTCAAACTTTGAGCTAGTAGTCAAGTTATTGCTCATTTGCAGTACCTAGCAGTTCAGCTCAATACAATAGGATGTGATATAATGTGTTTTTAAAATAATAATACATAAAAATAGTAAATGATTTTTAACTTTTTTATCCTAGAGTATTTTGCAACTTCAAAACCATCTGTTGCCCTATTCCCATCACTTCAACTACAACTTCAATCCAGATTTCATTTTTTTGCACATCAATTACAATATCCATCTTGCTGTTGGAGAGTGTGAGGAATACTCCTATGTCCAGGGTATACCACAGGCACTCTCCCTGCCCAATCTGTTCTTCTCATGACCAGCATCCTAACTGCTTTCTGATTTCCTGCTCTAAGCTTATTTATCACAAGTGATGATATGAAGATGCTTAAAGAATTTTTTTTTACTCTATAAGTTGCTTACATCTTACTGTGAATTACGTGGTTCACAGACCTGACCAGCATTCATGAAATCATACACATTCTGATTTAGCTCAGTCATTGCAATTACCTGATGTATCACAGCGTATCCCTCTGCCTTTTTCTGTTACCTGTTTCCATTGCTCTTTCCTTCTGACCCTTTGAGTTTTGTTCCTGGGCAAGTGCTGCCCTCTTGACGTAACATGGAACAATATTGGTGCATGGTAAAGAGTTCTCTTCCAGGTGGGATTGATGTTTGCATGCCCTATGGGTTCATTAGACCAATTGTTTCCATGTATCTTTCAAATTCCATCACTCTTCCAACCTCTGTAAAGGAAGAGAACAATAGTTGCATCTTCCACTGTTCACATCATATAAGGGTAAGAATATTTATATTAGTTCCACTGAGGTTCCCATAACTTTCAAGAATGCTTGGCATAAAATAACTGGCCAAACACATTTGTTGACTGCACAATAAATGCCCAAAGAAGATTGTAGAGAAATACAATGTGTTAGGGAGAAGATGGTATTAGAAGAAAGGACAGTTAGATGGTTTCAGCATCAAAGAGACTCTTGAGCACCTGGGATTCAGGAACTATGGCATAGATTGCAATTCTTTTCTCTCTTTTCAACTAGTTCCATCAGCTACATGGAACCAGAAAACCACACTCACTTTCCAGTATTCATTCTCCTGGGACTTTCTGAAGAGGCAGAGCTGCAGCCCCTCCTCTTTGGACTGTTCCTGTCAATGTACTTGGTCACCTTCACTGGGAACCTGCTCATCATCCTGGCCATCGCCACAGACTCCCACCTCCACACACCTATGTACTTCTTCCTCTCCAACCTCTCCTTTAGTGACATAAGTTTCACCTCTACCACTGTCCCAAAGATGCTGGTGAATATTCAGATGCAGAACAAAGTAATTACGTATGAAGAATGCATCACCCAGATGCATTTTTTCATGTTTTTTGGGGCCTTAGGCAGCTTCCTATTGATAGTGATGGCCTATGACCGGTTTGTGGCCATCTGTCACCCACTACACTACACAGTCATCATGAACCCAAGATTCTGTGGCCTCCTGCTTCTGGCCTCTTGGGTATGTTCACTTCTGGACTGTTTAATACATAGTTTAATGGTTTTACGACTGTCTTTTTGTACAGATGTGGAAATTTCCCATTTTTTCTGTGAACTTAAGCAGGTAATTCAGCTTGCTTGTTCTGACACATTCCTCACTAACTTAGCCATGTATTTTACAGCTGGGATCCTGGGTGCTATTTCACTTACTGGCATCATTTTCTCTTACACAAAGATTGTGTCCTCTGTTTTGAAAATTGCATCAGCTGAGGGAAAATATAAAGCCTTTTCCACTTGTGGGTCTCACCTCTCTGTGGTTTCCTTGTTCTATGGCACAGCTCTTGGGGTTTATCTTAGTTCTGCTGCTATTGAAAACCCCAGGGCCAGTGCAATATCCTCAGTCATGTACACTGTAGCCACACCCATGCTAAATCCTTTTATCTATAGTCTTAGAAATAAAGACATCAAGAAAGCCCTAAGAAAACTTTTTAGCTGAGAAGCATCCTATATAACAGAAACCCATCTTTAAGTTTAGAGAGCCACTTGTGAAAACAAAATTCAAAATAATAGAAATCTGTATCATTCTTTTCTAAATTCTAAATGTATGTACATTATTCACTCTCCTTAATATTTAAGACATACTATGAAAAATTGAAGACATAATATTAAATAACCTCCTGTGTATTTTTAAAAATGTATTCCCATTAACCAAATCTTCCCTTCACAGGCAAATTTTTCAGATGACTTCAACTTTCATGAGGAAATAGATTTTTCATTACTAGCAATATAGGTATAACATATAATTTTCACAAAGGACCAGTGTTTACTCTTATTGGAACCATTAAAAACTGGGACAAAAATGCTATGATTCGCATTTTTTACAACATTTTTCTTTTGATTACTTCTGACATGGAATCTTCAAGGTATCTGGATTACTTGACACTGGCATTCTGTTGAATCCTTTGAGCATAAAGTTTGTAAATTGTTCTTATTAAATTATGAAAAAGCACTGGTGGTGTGTTCAAGTCTTGGAACTGCCTTCCAGAACCACATGGACAACCATTCCTGCTAAGCAAATTGATTCCTGTTCTATCATCAGAAAGATGGTAGAAACCAGAAGATGGAATTAATGTCTTCCTTTACTTGATTAATCTGCTATCCAGATAGTAGGATTTTTTTTTTTTGTATTTTTTACTTGAAGACTATTAGTATCAAGACCTTTGTAGACCTCAGTTTGTTTAGCAAAAATATGCATATTCCTTCTGGGTTTCTATGATACTATAAATTTGTCTTTATTGTTTCAAAAGAACACAGCGCTCTCCAATTATGCTTGACCACAAAATTGTCTTCACCAAAACATCGGCCTCCACTTTGCCCTTGAGTCTTTCCCTGCAATCTGATCAGCATCTCACATAATTACATATGGGACTCTTGGTTCCTAGAAAACACAGTTCCCTACATATTTTCTCTGCACACAGGATGAGTTCTGTTGACTTGGATTTGGGCTACTTGAAAGGCTGGATTTTCAAACCTATTCACTGCTGAGAGGGAGAAAGATGAGACAGTATGCTCCCATTAAGATCGTAGGTTTGTGGGAATAAAACTATGTACTCATATCTCTATGCTAAGAATTAAGCTTGCAGATGGACATTAGGTCTTGACTCAAGTACTCCATTTACACCATAGCACTTTGTTCTAACAATCTGGCATTCTGTGAGCTCACCCTTTCAAAATGATCGCTGAAGCCATAATGGGTGCATAGGCAAATGTGGTGAAGAAAGCTGATAGTGCCCAGCTATCAAAAGATATTGTGTCTGGGGAGAAATGATAAAGCCCACATGGAAGAAGCACACCAGCCTGTGTTTTCTTGTAGTATTGATCACTTCATGTACCAGGAATCTAAGACCCAGTATAAAACCATACCCAATGTGAATGGGGGCGGGGACATGGAGTAGAGATCCAATGTTCAGCTGGAGACAAAATTTACAGCTTTGTAAATCCTATTAGGCATTTTCATTCAGTGAGACAGCATCACTTCTTAGCAGAGGTAGTGAGACAATCAGGAATGTACAGTGCCACCCACACTATTGCTCCAGTAAAAAACTGAAGACTCAATGCAAAAAATCATTGGCATGGAATCCATCTTACTGTAAACAGATATTAATAAATAACTGCCTCATGGGATTTCTGAAGCTGTTAGTATTTACAGAGCACCAGACTGTCACATTTTTTTAAACCAGGGAACAGGAAGTGGGTTGGAATCTTCACCGTTGGTTAGTAGCCTAGCACACATTCAGGAGAATGCCTAACTTCCTTACACTGTGAGAAAACAAGTTGATTGGATCTATTCTAACTTCCTCAACTTTGTTTTCATGTTTAAAGAAATCATTTTACTGGGAGGTCTTACAGATTTTACCACCATCTACACATGCATCATTGTGTCAAGCACATTTTACATATGTTGCCATCATCATTTTCAAAACATATTCTTTCAATCAAGCCCTTGCTTTCAGCTCATTTACCTTCCCCCCATCTTGAAATCTTGATAATTTACCTTTTTTTTGCATGTATTTCACCAACCACTGTCTCACTTTCACCCATTTTCTGAAGTCTATTGTCCTGAGGTGGGGTGATATTCAGATCGTTGTGATCGATTCTCCTTATTATAGAATTGTCTTCATGATAGTGGAGGGGTGGCATTGAAGAACTGGAGGAAAGTGGAATGTTTCATCAGTTCAATATTGCACCCTGACTACATCATCTATTCCTTATGACCCTCCTATGAAATGTTGTCCACTTGTCTACAGAGATGCTTTGGGTGTCCACTCCATGCTCCCACTCATTTTCGTATTTCCATTCTAGTACATACAGCTATTCATGATTTCTTTAGAATGGATGTTTTGTGGAGCAGGAAGTGAGTACTTGATAAAACAAACAAACAAACAAACAAAACCACACACTGCCATGGAGTCAATATCAGATCAGCCACTCTATAGGACAGGATTAAAGTGCCTCTGTAGGTTCTCAGAAATGGAATTCCTTACAGGACTAGAAAGCCCCATCTTTTTTCTGGGAAGCAGCAGGTGGTTTTGAACTGCTGACCTTGCAGAGCACAGTCCAACTCTGTCACATACTCTAAGCTATTCACTTTTGGGGGGTAAATAATATGTGGTAAATATATATATATATATATATATATATATATATATATATATATAATTGAATCCTTTAAAGCATTCTGAAAACCTCTTCTTGTGGTTAGGTCAGCTCATACAGAGTGGGTCATTAGTTTACACTAAAAATTACACAGAGCTTATTTCCACTCATCCATTTCAAACCTCCTGATGTACCTGCCATTACTTATACTATTTCATCCATGTGTTTCCATTTTTATTCCTCCTTTCCTTACTTTGGGATCTTAAATTTTTAGTTATTCTAATATGGGTAAATTTAATTCTAGTTCTTATAGGTTAATGAGAACTATAACCTTGTTAGTTTCACCAGTCTCTGTCCAACCAATCATCCTTATAATTTTAAGTTCTGCTCTGGATTTTAATTCCAGTTATATAGCAATTTATATCATTTATATAGGTACCTTGTAGAGTGGGCATTTTCAAGGGAGTTGGTTTTGATATCAGGGAGCCATCCTACTATGAAGATAATGGAGACTAATGTTTCCATGGTCCCTTGGTCCACTGGTCTGTTTCCATGTGCTTTTCTATTTTTATCACATGAATGGAAGTAGAAAAATATTTGCAAATTATATGTCTACTTATGAAGAGTTATTACTGCTGCTAAATACCAAATTCCCCAGACCCAATTGCTTCATGGGAGAATTCTACCAAGTATTTAGGGAAGAACTGGCACCAACCCTATGCAAACTTTCCAAAACATAGAAAAAGACAGAAAATTCTCAAACACATTCTATGAAGTAGTATAACTCTAATACCTAAAGCTGGTAAGGATTCCGAAAGAATTGAGAACAATAGAGCAATATTTTTAACGAATATCAAGGCAAAACTTCTTAGCAAAATACTGGTCAATGGAATACAAAGACATATAAAATAATTCACCATGACCATGTGGGATTCAAACCAGGAATGCAGGGATGGTGCAACATATGAAAGACCATTAGTATTTCTCACCACATTGACATGGAAAATAAATGTTAAGAACCACATGATAATAGCAATAGATGCAAAAAAAGCATTTAACAACAACCAACATCCATTCCTGTTTAAGACATTCAGAGGACAGGAATGGAAGGAAAATTCCTCAACATTCTAAAGCTATATATGAAAAACCACAGTCAACGTAGTAATCAATGGAGAAAAGATGAAAACAATTCCACTGAAAAAGGAATCAGACAAGGATGTGCCTTGCCCCGACTCCTATTTGACATTGTACTGGAGGTCATGGCTAACAACATAGTACACAAAAAAGACATCAAAGACATTTGTGTTGGGGAGTAAGAGATGAAGATATCATTAGTCACAGATGACATGATTTGATATATAGAAAATCCTGAAAGCACCACAAGTGGAGTGTTGGAAGCAATAGAAGAACATGGCAGCATGGCAAGATACAAGATCAACAAATAGAAGTCTATGGTACTGCTATACACATCAGATAGGATCACAGAAGAGGCAACTAAAAATGTACTACACTTACATTAACCAAGCACACATGGAAATATCTAGAGATATTCCTGACTGGAAAAAAAAATTTGCATGAGGAAAACTACAGAAGACTATTTTAAGAAGTCAAGAAAGACTTCAACAAATGAAAGAATATCCCATTATCATGGATTAGGAGACTCAATATGGTAAATATTTCAGCTCTGTTTAAGGCACTATTTAAATTTAATACTATCCTGATACAAATGTCATCACATTTCTTCAAAGAATTAGAAAAGCTAATTACCAACTTTATATGGAGAATTCCCCAAGAATAAGGACGAAATGAGAGGACTTGCTCTACCTGACTTTAGCACATATTATGCGGTCACAGTACATTGGGGTATTGGCATAACGGCAGATATCCAGACCATTGGAAAAGTACTGAAAATCCAGAAATAAAAACATCAGCATACAGACAATTCATTTTTGATGAGGAACCCAAAAAATATCAAATGGGAAGTGGATGCCCTCTTCCATATGTGGTGCTGGAAAGAATGGATATTTACTTGCAGAAAAACTAAGCAACACCCTTACCACACTTCATTCAAAAGAATAAACTCCGTGTGCATCACAGGCCTAGAGGTAAAATCCCAAAGTATAAGAGCCATTAATAATGAAATTGAGACAACTGAGAATCTTGGCACAGGGAATACATAGGCTATGGAAAATAAGAAAGGCTGCACATATAGAGGAGCCACACGTTGACAAGAGAGATGCACTGGAGATAAATCTCCTGTGTGCATTGAAAGGATCGACCAAGAGGTAATAAGAGAGTCCACAGATTGGGAAAACATCTTGATCAAGGACACGTCTGACAAGGGCCTTATTTCTAAAATCGACAATACTTTGCAAGCTTACAACTAGGAAAAACACTCACTATCAATTGAGGAAGTGGACAAGGGACCTGAACAGAAGTTTCACAGGGCTCGAAATCTGAATGGCTAATAAAGAGATGAGAAACTGTTCCTGACCATTAGCCATAAGAGAAATGCAAATTACAACTATGAGATACCACCCAACACACTCACAAATAGCATAATTTAAAAAGTCAGAAAGTAGCAAGTGTTTGAGGGGCTGTGGGGAGCTAGGAACATTCGTCCGCAGCTGCTGGACCTGTAGGCATGTACAATCAATATGGAAATTGATTTGGTGAGATCTAAAATAGATGGAGATTGAGCTACCATATGACCCAGCAATTCCCTTAGGGGGCATATGCCTAGAAGAGGCAAGAAACAAACCATGGTCTGACATTTGTGCTCCAATGTTCATTGCAGCATGATTCACAGTTGCAAGGAGTTGGAATCACCCAACTTTCCATCAACAGATGAATGGACCAAAAACTGTGGTGCATACTTACAATGTAGTACTATGTGTTCCTAAAAGCAGTGATGAAGGCATGAGGCATATTGCCACATGTGAAGAACTGGAGGAAATCATCCTAAGTGATGGAAGTCAAGCAGAAAAGGACAAGTACAACATGATCCCACTGTGGTAAGCTTAAGAAGAGCAAAAACAGGACATAGGAGAAAAGCTGCTATGTACATATATCCCTGGGAAGTGGTCTAGTAACTATGGCAGGAACCAAACCCATTCCATTGATACATACGGCAGCCAACTAAATAAGGGGAGGGGGGAGATAGAAGGGGGAAAAAGATGTTGGTAAGGAGGAAGCAGGGTACAAATTCACAGAAGAGGGAGAGAGACCAGGCTTCAACCCGATGTTCCGAGACATGAATGCAACATACTGGCATGTACCAGGGAACCAATCCCAGCTATGTGGTAACTGCCCCACTTCCTGCAGACTCTGGATGGGGAGAACCATAAGGCCAACCGTACCATGACACACCCTGTACCTCACTGTACCATGATGCTGCAGAGGACAGCAATGGAGACATGGTGTGGGAATAGTGTGTGGTCTGGCCCCATCATGCTGGACAAAACACTAAGAGCATGCAGCAGAGCAGCAGGGGGCGCAGTCTGATGAAGCCAACAGGGCATCCCAAAAATCAGCTTTGGAGATAGTGTGGCATCCCATCAGGCTCTACTGGAAAATGCTCCTAACAGCCAACAAACAAACCCTGAACAATTTATAGAATTTTCCTTTTTTGTCAGTGGCTTTCTTTTTGCTCTTATTTGTTTTGTTTTGTGTTACTGTTTTGTTGATTTTTACTTTGCCATCATTTTATTTGGCCTTGTCTTTTTTTTTCATTTATTAAAGTATCTTTGTGTCTATTGAGACAAGGTAAGTGGGACAAAAACCTCAGAGATGAAAAGAGCAGGATCAATGGCTATGAGATACGAGAGAAGGGGAGGTGTGAGAAAGGAAGGGAGTGGGGCAACCAACCTAGAGACAAGAAAAAGCAAGTGAACTGAAATCAATGGAGGGAAGACCATAGAATGCCTAATGGAGCCTAATCAAGGGAAATGTAGCAACGAGGGGTTCCTAAACCCAAATGAAGGTGGAGCAAGATGGTGGGACAAGAGGAGAGTAAAAGGAAATAGAGGAAAGAACCAGGGGGCAAAGGACATTTATAGAGGCCTAAATATAGGCAATTACATATGTAAACACATGTGTGTGTGGAGAGAGGAATAAAACTATGCACTCATATCTATATCTTAAGAATTATGTTTGAAGATGGATGTTGGGCCTTGACTCAAGTACTCCCTTAACACAAGAACACTTTGTTCTAACAATCCGGGATTCTATGACGCTCACTTTTCTTACACAATTGCTGAGGAGAAAATGGGTGAATAAGCAAAAGTGATGAACAAAGCTGATGGTGCTGGGTTATCAAAAGATATAATATTTGAGATCTCTCAAAGACTGAAAGATAAACCAGTGGTCATCTATCGCAGAAGCAACAAAGTACACATGGATGAAGCACACTGGCCTGGGGGATCATGAGATATCAATGGGATTAGGTAATAGACATCCAAGATACAGAATGAAATCATACCCAAGGAGTTCTTCTCCTTCTCAAACTGCTCCTTGGAGGTCAAACAATGATTTGCTATGGCCTCATATGAGTGTGAAGTACTCTGAGGTTCCTGTGTAAACCTGAAGATTCTTTTAACTTTCATACAACTCACTTGGATCATGAAAAAAATACACCCACAGTGAATGAATGGGGGCATAGAGTGGTGACCTATGCTTGTCTGTAGATAATCGGACATCCCCCACAGAAGGATTACAGGGAAGAGATGAGCCATTCAGAGTGCAGTATATCACTGATGAAAATCTCAACTTTCCTCAAGCTCTTTGATGCTTCCTTCATTCCACTATCACGACTTCAAGTCTACCTTCCATGTTGGATCAGACCAAGGCATGCACACTGATACAAATAAGATCTCACAATATAGGGAATCCTGGATAGATAAACTCGTCAGGGCCAAAAATGAAAGTGGAAATACTAGGAAGATTAGGGTAGGGTGGGGGAGAAAGGGAGAGTTGATCACAGAATCAAATTAGAATACCTTCCCAGAGAGACAAATAAAGGAAAAGTCAGTGAGGGGTGACAGAGGACAATTGCAAGATATGTAAAATGTAATCTATAACTTAGGAAGGGTTTGTGAGGGAAGGTGGGGGCAAAGGTGGATGAAATGGGGAGTAGATATAAGGATCTCAAGTGGGAAGAGAATTCTTTGAAAATTATGATGGCAGCATATGTGCAAATGTGCTTGACACACTGGATAAATGTATGGATTGTGATAAGAGATATAAGAGCCCCCAATAAAAGGATTAAAAAATAAATTAAATGGACAACAGAATTTGGGTTTGAGATAAAGACTATGACAGTCAAAGTTGTGGTTTTTCTTTTACAAGGTAGTAGTAAACTTTGGATGAAGCTCACAGCTTGTTTTCAAGGTTGTTTTTTCCCATATAGTTACTATAATATGGCATTTTACTGCACATCAGTGTTTGAATAATTCTTCTTGTTATAGAAAAATTAAAAATACATTAAAGACTTTTTCCATAAGCTGCGCACTTAGATGCCTATCATTATAATCTTTATCCAGATTTGCACATTACCCATTTATACCATTTTGCTACTCAGTATGATACAGTATGATTGATGTGATGTGGTGTGGTGTGATATAATAATACATACAAAAATAATAAACCAAGTCTAAGATCCCACACCATAAAATCTACTGTGTAGTGTGAGTCTTTTCAGAACAGATGGTACTTGTAGACTAGCACCATCTAGTTATTCTGATCCAGAATTGTGGAGACTGATATTTACATGCTCCTTTTGTCTCTTAGCATACTTCTTTTCATGTGTCTTTCCATTTTCATCATTCCTCTTTCAACTGGAAGAGGAGATATCAACAGCTGATTTCCCATTAACTTTGAAATATTATAGCTAATACTCATCAAATAAGGGCAAGGGTATTGCAATTGTATTGTTTTCAGTACCTTTAGAAGTACTTGTCATACAGTGATTGGACAAACACATTTGCTGAATGAACAAAACAAAATTTCAAGTTATATAGAAAAATATACTTCTTTACAAAAATACGGTTGCTTCACTGAAGACAACTAAGTCTTCAGTTCCCCATTGGGACTCAGACACCCATCATGAAAATTTTTTGTCTGAATCACTGATTCACAAAACTTAATATACAAAGCAGCTTTACCTAATTAAATAGAAGTTGTCTAAACAAGCTCAGGCATGAGCAACATGTGAAGGTAAAAGTAAGTTGTACGAAGAAGTGACTCAGGTTCTCATGGCCTCCACTTCTATCATAGTACTTTTTTTCTCCCAGTAGACCCTGTGGCCTCATGAAGAATTCCTATAGTTTGTTGACTAAAGAAGAGACATTTGATAATATGTTTATAAAGAGTTACAGTCTCTCACTGGGACCTGTAATAGTAAAGGGAAGTCCTCTCAATGAGCCAAACTTTGAGCAGTACAACTCATTGTTCATTTCTCCTGGAAGGAGAAAAAGGAAAACATGCAACTTTGTGCTTGTTTGTGAACAGTGGCCAATAATTTGACAGAATGGTTGTGACTTGTCAGGAACATGGTTGGAAGGTTACTAGTAAGGAGTTGAGGGAAAGAGGTATATGGATAAACTTCTCTGAATGGAGTGAAAAAAGAATGAAGATATTTATACTTCATGTGAATACTCATTAAAGGGATACCTCTGCAAAGAGGGATTTTCATAATATAGCTGAGAAGAAGGCACATTTCATGGAAATTAGTCATCATCTTTCCCCAATAAACCCTGTAACTGCACAATCGACTTGTACAAAAGGTGACTCTAGACACATTACTGGAAGTTATGAATGAGCTCAGCAACTGGAGCTCCAATGGTAAAGGCTGACTTGGTTACTGCCACTGCTGAGTGCCCAATACGTCAGTTACAGAAGCCAATAGTAAGTCAGAGATATGAGATCACTCCTGAGGGAGATCAAGCAGCAATCTGGAGGTGAGTTAATCAACCCACCTAAGGAAACCCACCCCTCAAATGGAATGCTTTTTTCATAGGTTCATAGCCATGTATTTAAATTTTAAAAAGCCGTACCTGTCACCTTCAAAGTATTTGTCATTACATAATATATTGTAAAATCTGTGATTCCATTCTTTGGAATGTTTTTCAAACTCTTTTGCTTGGATAGCTGATAGACCCTCCCTTGTTTTTCCTTCACCTTGTCTACATTATAAAATTGCTGTCATTTTGGAATAAGATGAAAATCATAATAATTTATAACTTATCAAGGGATTCTGAGGGTGGATGGAGGAGGAAGGGAAAAATAAGAGGTGATATCAAGATCTTATTAGAAATGTCTAGAAAATAGCGATGGCAACTTTTGTACAAATGTTCTTGCTACAGTGGATGGTTGGATATATGGTTTGTTGCAAGAATTGTAAGAACCCCAATAAAATGATCTTTTGCTTACAAAGTAAAGCAAGAAGTCAACAGCTCCCAAAATAGCATTAATTCAACATTAAAAAGATGGCAAGAATGAACAACCTCAAACCTACTCACACACAACACAATGATAAGAAAGAAGGTAGGTAAATACCCAACACAAAATGTATGAGATGGCATCACAGAGTCCACAGATGGATGTAATAACTCTGAAGATCAATGGGTGGAATATAGGCATCAAAAGACACACACTAGCAGATTGGCTTAGCAAATATAGCCCACTGATACACAAGCCACTATTCGGCAGAGGAGCAACATGTCCATATGGATGAAACACAACTGCCTGTGCAATCAGGAGGAGCCATTGATCCTGGGTAGTAGTCACCAGAAGACACATGACAAACAAGTAAAAACACATTGTTGAGAATGAAGAGTGTTGGAGCAGAGACCCAAAGTTCATCTGTAGACAGTGGAACAGTCCTCCCACAGAGGGGGCACAGGGAAGGAATGTGCCAACCAAGGTGCAGCAAAGCATCAATGAAACACACTCTATTCCTCTAGGTTCTTGAGGCTTCTTCCCCTCCCACTACCATGACCCAAGTGCTGCTTCTCAATTCAGACTAGAAATGAGCATGTCACAGGTTTAGATAAGAGATGTATGCTCAGGGCACACAGGATCCAGGAGCATGAGTAGAAATAAAGATACCAGAAGGACAGAGGGATGAGGGGGAGAGGAAGGAAGAAAACAGGAACCAATTATAATGATCGATGCATAACCATACACTCCTCCCCAGGGGAAAGAACAGCCGAAAACAGGGGGGAAAGGAGACAGAGATCAATGTGAGATATGAAAATAATAACAATTTATAATCTATTGAGGGGTTACAAGTGGGAGCAAGGAGGAAAAATAAAAATTTACTATTTTTCAAGGGTTCATGAGGGAAGGTGGAGGAGTGAGGGGGAAATGAGGAGCTGATATCAAGGGCTCAAGTAGAAAGTAAATACTGTGAAAATGATGATTGCAACATATGGACAAGTGTATTTGACACAATGGATGAACACATGGATTGTGATGAGAGCTGTAAGAATCTCCAATAAAAGCATGTAATAAAAAATTTTAAAGATGCCATATAATAAAAATATATGATGCAAATTGCTGTTGTGTGAAGTCAAGCAGGTTTCAACTCACAATGGCCTGATGTACAACAGAATGAAACACTACAAGTTCCTGCACTTCTATGCAATTGTTATGAGTAAACCCATTGTTGAAGTCACTGGTTCTTTATCTTATGGATGAAACACAACTGGTTTGCCAATGCAAATATCTACATGATGGGTACTAAAAGCACTGGGTAAAAAGCTGCTGGGAGACAAGTTAGTCCCAGGTTTCAAAGAATCATTTCAGAGATCACTGATAATTCAACAGGGTAAGGTGTACTTTTATAATGTAGATACCTGACAATGACTATTTGGATTTAATATTTACATTTAACATATTCATTACCAGGTCAACATCAATTTATTTCTCCTATTAAGACAAGAAATCACAATTACATCTTTGTAGTAAATATAAATTTTCTTGACAAGTAGGTTTAAGCTGAAGCTTATCCAACCTCTATGCCAGTGATTGGCAAAGTTCAGTCTGCAAATCAAATCCAGTGCACTATTCTATGTATATATAAAGTTTTGTTGGAACACAACCACACACATTAGTTGATGTATTTTCAAAGGACACTTTTGCACTACCACAGCTAACTTAATAGCATTTGACCCACAAAGACAACTTTCTTTATTTGCTGAAAATTTTGCTTGATCTTTCATCTTGCAGACGTTAACTTTTAGTCCCTATGAAATACAGAAAATAAAGGGCAAATGGAATCAAGAAGAAATGCATCATGGAGAATCAACAAGACAAGTTCATTGTATTCAACAAGATAATTTGCCTGATCTCTTCACAAATCAATAACATGACCAGGCTTTGCTCTAAATTAAAGAGACAAAAACTTCATAACAATCAAATTTAGTAAAACAATCTTGATTGGACCCTGGTTCTGATTTACAGTTGTAAAAAGATGCTTTGGAGATAATTAGAATAGTTTGAATATGTGTTGGATTGAAATATTATTAGTGGGTTGTTTTTCATCTTCTGGAATATAGTAATAGTACTGTAATTAGACAAAAGCATTCTTATTCTGAGAGGTTCTTGATTAAATACTTAGAAATCAAGTGTCACAATGTCCTCTTCTCAAGGAAATGTATGCATAGTGTATAAGAATTATAGAGGTTTTAAAAAATATAATCTGTCAGTAGTAGGAAACGTTTTTTACAAGTGGGTCATTTTTCAATTGTTCTTCACAAAAAATTTTGTTGGTAGGCCACATCATTTCTATTTTAGATTATATATTATCTTAGGATACAGAAAATAAAAATATTATACAGAAGGGATAATCCAATATACCTTAACTATAGAATTACAAATTTATTATTATTAAATCTATATTTGCAACTTGAAAAAAATCATAAAATGTTAGCAGAAAAGTAAACATCATGTAAATAAAATGAACCCCTATTTAATTAAGAACATTTAATCATTTTAATGGCTTCCTTGATGCTGTTTCATTATTCCTGTAAGGTTTGAGATATTTGGGTGATAATTCGTTGTTTTCAAAAGTACACATGATGAAGTAGAAAAAAGTACACATGATTCTGAATTTTCATTAGTTATCCTGTTTTGCTGTGAATTGAGAATGAATTTCATTTGGAAAAATGCCTGTTTACATGAGTAACTGGACCCAGAAATTGATGGTAAAGTGAAACCAACTTTCTTTATGGAAGAAAACTTGGAAGTGAGGCCCAACATGTAGCTATCATGCTTAAGTGATTTTCATCAATAGTTTCAAGTTGCCTTCTTAAAGCCTTGGATTTGTCTGTCCATATTGCTGAGTTTTTGAAGTCAATGAACTCCATATCCAGATTTGCAATTTCAAGGAAATTGAAATATTGCAGGTCCAACACATTGTCCTCCATTTCATCAGGCTTTATTATAAAACTGCACAAAGGACTGTGGAATTTAAAGTTCCAAGTAACAGAAAAATAAAAACTTCAAAAACATATTAAGCTTACTATTTTCTTTTAATAACAGCCACAGTCACACAGCTTAATTGGCTGATATCTCAAGGTCAACTAATAAGACATCATGCACAAAATCTCTGATGCTATATGTTTAGCACGTTTTATATGTACGTGCTGCGTAATAACAGAATTTTATCACTTTTTACAGCAATTCACAATACGAATACACTGGGTACTTTCGATTTGAGCATGGAAATAGCTGATAAAGTCGACTATTGAAAGAAGCAGCGGAAAAAGCCGAAAGCAGAGGGCTGAGCCCCAGTGGCGCAGTGGTCCTGTGCAGGACTGTGACCCACAGGGCTGATTCCAATCCAGCACCAGCTCTCCAGGAGCAAGGCTAGGCCTCCCACTGCCACCAGAGGTTAGTGATGCAGAAAAAGAAAAAAAACCAAGAAACAAAAAGCCGAAAGCTTATTTCGCTATTCACGTTTTCATAACGTCAAGTCCAACGAGATCTATCTCGTTTAAGTCAAGCTACACATACTGCTTTTCATTTTTTCGGCTCGTCTTGAAGGAGACACACTGACACCAGCTGCCAATGGCTGTTTCACCAAAGCGAAAGCACCATGATGCAGGGATTGTCGTCTACTACCGCCAGCGACCGCCCTAAAGCGCCCAATTTAATTTGTTGGCAAAAATACCTATCTATCATCCTAATTAAGAATTGTTTCCTGGGTCACTAAAATTTTCCCAGTGAGTCACTAGGTGACCCGCGAGTCATAGGTTGCTAACCACTGGTCTCTGTGGTACTATCAGTAATCAAGGCCAGTGACTCAAACCCACCAGCGTCTCTCTCTGCTCCTTTAAAGATTCACAGCCTCAGAAACCCCAGATAGGGTCCCTGGGTGGGTGGAAATTAATTCAATGACAGTGGCCTTGGTTTTGGGTTTGGCTCATGTTAATGGATGCTCAATCTAATTGGAGACTCTCTGTGGTTCATTTTATGTGTCAGTTGGTAGGACAGAAGACCCAGCTGTTTGACCAAACACTAGTCTACATGCTGTCATGACTCAGCTGCATGTGACTAAATCCTTTGGCCTGAGTTAAAGAGGAATACCCCCTGTACAGTAGGTGAAGCTCTTCAATCAGCAGAAAAATTTAAGAACATAACACTTTCCTTGGGGGGTATCCTTCCCATCTCTTCGCTGGTAAATTTGGGAAAATAAGACTTCAGGACTCCCCAATCACGTGACCTACCAATTTTGGACTCGTCAGACCCTTAAACTTAATCACTCTTGCTTATTTCCCCTGTCATTCCTTCACTCTTTTTCTCTCTGTCCTCCTCTTTCATATATTCTAATATCCCTCTATACATGTAAGCTATAAAAAAGGTGATTGTAAAATAAAACCAATACATTAATTAATGAATCCATTCAAAAATCCTCTCAAGCTCCTAGTTTCCTAGGTCAATATCATTTTATTTGAGCAGAATTAATTTTTTGGTTGTTAGTCGGTGTCATTGCACCAATTCTGACTCATAACCACCTAACCTACAGTAGGTTAGGGAACCTTAAGTGTCCTGCTCTAGCCTCACAAGGATACATTGTTGCAGCCACTGTGTCCATCCCTGTAGTCAGAGGGCTTCCCCTTCTTCACTACCCTTCTAGTTCACCAAGCATGGTAGCCTTTTTTCAGGAACTGGTCTCGCCTGATAGCATTGTCAAAGTCGGTGACATGAAATCTCACCCGCCTTGCTTCTTATGAGCAGCCTGACAGTGCTTCTTCCAAGAAAGAGCTTTACTTTTACACTTTAAGGGGGTTTTATGAAGCAGGCTTGCTTAATTCAACAGACTTTTGATTTCAGCCATGCTTCCATGAATATTGATTATGGGTCAAGGTCAAATGAAATCCTTGACTGCTTCAATCTTTTGCCATGACTTATGATGCTATTTACCAGTTCAGTTGTAAAAAATTTTATTTTCTTTACAACAAGTTGTAAAGTAGGAGCCTGGACCTTGACACCAATTCATTCTAGAAAGAACATCAAGATGAAATGCAGTCAAGTTCAAAGTCAGTTTTTCCTATAAAAAATAACTAGACATGGATTAACCCATTCTCAACTACCAAGCCTTTACCCAACACTTGCCTTTTTATACACACTTATGCAGAAATAAGTTCTGAGTTAAATAATGTAGTTTAAATAAGAAGCACAGCATTAAACAAAGTTTTCAACAACTACGTATGGTGCATACCTTGACATTGATTAGGATTTGTGGACACAGATGTGGAGAGGAGGCATGGAGAGAGAGTCATTGTGTGGAAGGGAATCCTTCCAAAGGAAGTTTCTATTCAGGTGATTTTTTCCCTTCTTTGCCTTTTCTCACTAGGACCTGGCTGGCTTTCTCTAGTAACCCCTGTACCCCAAACCTATCTAATGTGGCCTGTGGCTGGCATTTCCTTTACTGTTTTCCAAAATGGTTTAGTAAATTATCATCAGCAATATTGATAACATAGCTAGTCAGGACCTTATCATGCTGATTCTTTTTATAAAACTGTTCTAGGATCCATTTTTAAAAAATAATCTAAAAACAGAGCAAAATGCACAAAAATAAGAAAAGTATAGCAAAACATACTTTTTTGGCTGGGACATACCTGCAAAAGGTTTAAGCAATGTGTACTAACAATGCCATCTAACCCTGGGTGACCAAAACACAAATTGTTTTGTTTACAAAAATCGCATGTCGGGGCTGAGCCCCAGTGGCGTGCAGTGGTTGAGTGTGGGACTGTGGCCTACAGGGTTGGCAGTTCAAATCCAACAGCAGCTCTCCAGGATCAAGACTGGGCCTCCCCCTTCCACCAGGGGGCAGTGATGCTCACAAAAAAATCACGTCAGATTCCACTGTTTTGTTTCACCTCCGCTATAAAATTTTCTCAAAAATTTATGTGAAAATGCAATTATGTCAAATATTGATGTGGTTGAGTACCAGGGTTCTACTACAATCAAATCTGAAGGCTAAAGGGTTTGATATTCTGCAAGTGTCACAATCTTCCTAGCTTCCAGCAAGCAAAGGTATACCATCTGCTTACCTTACCTTGTTAATGAACCTTCCTCCATCCTGAAGCCACTTTTGTTGTTGTTGTTGTTGTTGTTGCTGTTGTCAGGGGTCATAGAGTTGTTTCCCAGTCTATAGAGACACTGCACACAACACAATTAAACATTGCACAGTCCTGAGCACATTGTCGCAGTCATCTTCCTCTTTTCTGCTTCCCCTTTACTTTATCAAGTATAATGGGCTTCTCCAGGGATGGTCTCTTCTGTCAATATGTTTAAAGTACGTAAGACAAGGTCTTGCCATCCTTGCCTTCTCCCAACACAAGTCCTTTTAGCAGTGTGTGGTACTTACGGATATTCTTCTCTGGCACCGCGATTCAAATGCATCAATTCTTCTTTGATCTTTCTTATTTGATGCCCAACTCTGAGATAATGGAAAATATTATGGCTTGGTCAGGTGCACTTTAGTCCACAAAGTAACGTCTTTGCTTTTCAATACTCTAAAGAGGCTCTGTGCAGAAGATTTACCTAATGCAGCATGTCGTTTGATCTTCTGACTGCTTGGACCATGGATCCAAGCAAAATAAAATCCTTGACAACTTCAAACTTTTCTCCTTTTTCATGACGTTACCTATTGGTGCACTTGTGAGGACTTTGATCTTCTTTACATGGGGTTGTAATATATAATGATGGCTGCAACCCTTGGTCTTCATCACCGTTTGAGTCAAGTCCTCTTCACTTTCAGTATGCAAGGTTGTCATCTGTATATTCCAGATTGTTAATAAGCCTTCCTCAAACACTGATGCCATGTTTTTTTCATATAAGCCAGTTTCTCTGATAATTTGTTTAACACACAGAATAAACAAATGCAGTGAAAAGATACAACCCTGGCACACACATTTATTGCTTTTGAACCAGACAATATTTCTTTCTAATTGCAAAAGTGCCTTTTGACCCATGTACAAGCTTATCATGAGCAGTATGAAATGTATGGTTTCCCATTCATCTCAAGGTTATCCATAGATTATTATGCCCGCACAGGTAAAGTCAGTCATAAACCAAGCAGCAGCCATTTGAAGAGAAAAATGGATCACTGAAGTTTAACATTTAGAAAGGTGTGTGTCATGAATTATGCTACTTCACTGTACTTAATCAATTTTTATGCTGACTGATCGATATAGTGAAGTTTTTTACAGTTCTGGAGTTTATATTTAGGAATTTAATCCATTTTGAGTCCATTTTAAACATGCTGTGAGTTATGGGTTCTGTTGGTATATTTGTGGGTGGGGATGCAATTTTTCCAGCACCCATTTATTCAAAAGGTATTTTTCCCCATTTGGTATGCTTTAGTTCTTTAGTTTCTATGAGTGCTGAAGACAAAATGAGTGTATAAGCAATTGTGATGAAGAAAGCTGATAGTGCCCGGCTAAAAAAAGATATAGCATTGTGAGGGGACATGGAATGGAGACCCAATTCCCATCTATAAATAATTTTATATCCCCTCACAGAGGTGTCACAGGGAAGAGATGAGCCAGTAAGGTTGCAGTATAGCACCAATTAAACACACAATTTTCCTCTAGCTCTTTTCTGTTTCCTTCTCCCCCACTATCATAATCTCAATTCTACCTCATAACTTGGATCAGACCAGCACATACACACTGGTACAGATAAAAGCCTTTGAAACTGGGAATCCAGGCTCAAACCTTCTTTGGGTCAACAACAAGAGTAGAGATATGCAGAGAATTAGGAGAGGGGTGGAGGGAGAAAGGGGGAATGGATCACAAGGATCAACCTGTATCTCTTTCTCAGGGGACGGACAGCAGAAAAGTGGGTGAGGGATGACGAAGGATGATGTAAGGTATGAAAATAATAATCTATCACTTGTCAGGGCTCTGTCAGGGTGGGTGGGGGTGAAGGATGGAGAAGGAATGGGGAACTGATGTCAGGGGTTCATGTAGAAAGAGAATGCTTTGAAAATGATAATGGTGGCTGAGCCCCGGTGGCGTAGTGGTTGTGCGCGGGACTGCGGCCCACTGGCATGGAGGTTCGATTCCGGCTCCCAGGAGCAAAGGCTGGGCCTCCTACTCCACCACCAGGGCAGTGATGCCTAAATAAAAAAAAAATTAAAAAAATTAAAAAAAAAAAAAGAAAATGATAATGGCAGCATATGTGCAAACGCACTGATACACTGGATAAATGTGTGGATTGTGATTAGATATGAAAGAGCCCCCAAGTAATGCATTTTTCTTAAGAATTAGGTGCTTTTATATATATATCTGGGCCCTCTGTTTCAATCCCTCGACCTACATAGCTATAATACCCATTCCAATACTGTGCTATTTTAATTACTGTGTCTGTATAGTTGTATAAAATTAAGGAGAGGCCTCCTATTTTTCTTTTGTGGTGTATATTTTTGAAATATCATTGGATTCTAGTAACCAGAATTTTGTGAAGAATGTTTGTATCTATGTTTAGAGGACATAGTGATCTATAGACTTTTTATCTTGGTATATATTTTCCTGGTTTGGGCATAAGGGTTACACTTGCATCATGAAATGAGTTCTGAAACTCTCTGTTCTTTTCTATACTCTGGAATAGTCTGTGTAGAATTGGTGTCAACTCTTCATTGGATACTTGGCAGAAATGTCAATGAAGAACATAGACCCTGAACTTTTTGTTAGAAATTTCTAATAATTTAGTCTACTTTTTCCTTTTACTATAGACAAGGTTGAGATTTTCTATGCCATTCTGTGCAATTTGAACAATGTTTCTAGAAATTCATCCATTTTACTTAGATTTTCAAGTTAGTTGGACTTCAAATTCATCTTTTATAGTAATGTGCTGTTATTTTTTCATTCCATTTGGTTCTGTTGTAAATGTCACCCACTTCACTGCTTATTCTTGATATTTGCATATTTTTCCTTTGTTAATCTTTCTAGTGGTTTCTAAATTTTGTTAATCTTTTCAAAGAATCAACTTCCTTTCTTATTTATTTTAATTGCTTTTCTGTTTTTTAATTTATGACTGTTCTGATCTTTATGAAAGTTTATTTTGATGTTTTCCTAATTGTTGAAATTGCTATGTTACAGAGTTAATATTGGTTCCCTCTACTTTTTTCTTTGTTCTTTTCTTGTTAAATGATTTTATTGGCATAATGTTCACATATCATACAGTTCAATAGTTCAATCACACCCATCTAGAACAGTGGTACAATAATCATGACAGTTTTAGAACACTTATTCTTTCTTGTACTCATCATTAGCACCATATTTCTCCTCAACTTCCTCTGACGTGTGACCCAGAAATAATTAATCCACTTACTTTCTCAAAATATTCACTTATCATGAATCTCATATACAGAAACATTTTAGAGTGACAAACAGAATATCAAAGTACAATAGATAAAATCCTAATTGAAAAGAAAGCAAAAATATTAAAAACTGAAACAAATTTAAAATGGATCATAAGGGAGAGCAAATGATATGGTATTAAATTTTAATCTAACTCTATCCCCAATAATTCACTTTCCAAGATAAGCTGACAAAATAAGCTGCTAACCACAAGGTCATCAATTCAAATCCACCAGTCACTGCGTGAGAGAAAGATGAGAGTTTTCACTCCTATAAACAGCTGCAGTCTTGGAAACCTACAAAGGACATTCTACCCTGTCCTATAAGGTCACTATTAAATGGACTCAGTTGGATGATAGCTAAGTGTAGGGTTTTTGTATATTTACTTCACATTAAAAATAAATATGTAGATAATACATAACTCCACTTACTATGAACCAAAGGACTCTTGCAATGCCTATGTAAAGATCCAACAAGCACAAAACCCAAACTCACTGCTATTGAGTGAATACCACTTCGTGAGCTTATAGAATAGAAGGGCTCCCTTTGGCTTCCCAAGTTTGTAAATGTTTGTGTCATCAGAAAGCTGCATCTTTCTCCTGAGAAGCAGCTGTTGGGCTTAAATGTCTGCCTTTGTAGTCAGCAAGCAGCCCAACATGCAGTCCACGATTCCACCAAGCTCAATGTAGAGACCCAAAGATCGCGAGAGTCAATCCGTTCTGAGGAGGACATACATTATACCGGATCACATCTTCTTTTATCCAAGTGTCTACTATGCCTCCTGGAGACATTCAGTGCAAATATTGGTAATGCTAAACAAATCTCTAGAAGTATCTTTTTGAATTCTAAGGAGCCAACCGTGGTCATATTAGGAGGAAGAATGCATCTGGTCAGCTGTTTGCTTTATTCAGCTTGGTCATGAGTGCTATTTAACAACAGAAGTCTTTCTGAATAGAACAAAGAGCAGAACTTCTCCATGCTTGGCTTGTTGATCTCCACAGCATGAGCAGGGGTAATCTGAACTTGATGCAAGGAAAATCATGATAAAAATGCAAGAGACTTAAATGACCTAGAACCATTTATTCAGCAAGAGCATCTTTCTCTCCTCTGCGTGATTCTTCAATTTTATCCACTCTCCCTCTAAGTGTGGGTTGACACAGTGGGTGTAACATTTGACCCAAACAGTTGTGTGGATGACACAGGAAAATGCAAAATTTCCTTCTGTTGCTATGAGTCAGGACCAACTCTATAGCCCCTAACAACAAATCTATAAGAGGCAGGAGGAAAAGAAAAAAAGGACAGAAAAAGAGGCAGGAGGAAATAAATGTTAATGTGTTAGCTCATTTACATTAAGGTCTCTTATTTGAAATCTGAGGAGAATTTATTACTTTAGCATCTGTATTTTTCAACAGTTTTATTGACACATAATTTACATATGTACAATTCAATAGTTCAATCATTCAATCATTTCAAGGGGTTTTGTACCGTCACCACACCATTACTCTTAGAACAGTCCTCTCCCTGGCCCCATCACGCCACCCCAGCTGCTAAATGGTCTTTAAAATGAGTTGTGCAATCCCAGTCAGTTTTATTGTTCTCTCCCCCTTATTTTCTATAGTTGGCAGCACCAAGTAAGGTGACATTTTTGGTTAAAAGGTTAGGTAACTGAAATTTCTGAAAATTCAAAACTTTACAGATTCATCTCCAATTTCTACTGTGCTTTTCCCACTCTTCATCTCTCGATACTTTTCACAGGAGCTGTAGTCTGCTCTGCACTGTCACCAGAGCAATGTCCCCAAAGGCAAGCGTGAATGTGTTAGTAACTCCACGAGGACTCTCCACTAGTTCCGGATTTTTCCATCCTTAAGGCAAAATATAAACTCTGCTACATGCCTGTTGCCTATCTCCACACTCATGCTTAATTTTCCATTTCTTGCTTTCATTGTGAAAAGTTATTAGCTATTCTATGTAATTTCCAATGCACACCTCATGGTTTTAATAATTCCAATATTACTTTCCTCCTGCCTGCTCCTTCAAAGCTCAGTGTGACCATCATTTTCTCTGTGAAACCATCAGTAAAGAACCCCAGAGAGGGCAAGAGTATGATCCATTTCAGAAGCATTGCAGTGCCACTAAAAGCACTTATGAATCATCCGCTACCTTACATAGAAGGTAGCATACTTGAAAAAAGGGAAAATGTCTATTCATTTCTTTGTGTCAAGAGCAAAATTTAATGCTAGGTAATAGTGTTGTGAGTGACTCTGTGAACAGATAGTTGACTGAGGTTACCAGACATGTCAATGCAGTGAAGCAAGGAAGGTTGTTGAGAGAAGACAGTTACAGAAATGATAGCACCAGGGAGAACAGATAAAGGAAAGAAAACATTTTCGTATAGATAGAATCAGTCTCTAGAACCAAGGACTCTAACTTATCAGGGCTTTATAGCATTAATCCTACTTTTATTTTTATAGTCATTGATAAGCCTACAGATACTACCAATAAGAGCAGGCCATCACTCATCACCAATCTTTGTGCACCTGGGATGACGTAGTTCATTCATGTATTTTCAGAGAAGACATCGCCAGTGCTGTTTCTCCCATGTGCCACTGCTAAAATTAGATGCTGTGCACCCAGGAAGAACATAGAGATGAACCAACTCATGAGGTGTTTAGAAGGTACAACTTGTGTTTTCTCATCACCTTAGATGTATCAAGTACATCTGAGTCAGTGCAGAGGAAGTATTTTTAATCCTTTGGCTCTAGTGGATGAAATACCCTGTTCCTCATTAATGAAGTATTCTTTTGCTTTACATTCCCTGAGAATTTTATTCCTCTGGAGCTAAGAAAGCACAATTCAAGTTTATGTCAGTTTGATCTTTGGGAGACAACTTGGAGCTCCATGTACAGCTTTATTCCATTGGACTACTTCTTCCCAGAAGGTGGTCATCTTTATTTTGACAAGTCTCCAGCATGCAGGTCAATGTATAATGATTATTCAGGGATGCATTTCCTTCTCCAAAGATCTACATAACACAGCTGGACATCATTTACCAAGATGCCAATATTTTAGCATATCTGATTACACAGAGTCTCACCAATCTCACTACCATGGCTTTTATTCACATAGTTGACAATAGACCCCATGTAAATGGAATGTCAACCCTGAAGGGAGAATAGTGGGAGATAGAATGGTAAGATATTCTCAATGAGTGTGTACCCACTTATAGGTAATAATAGTTAAAAATCTTAAATGTCATAATGTTCATAAGATTGTTCATACATAATACTCAAATTTAAATCATAACATCATATAATGTAATAGTAAATAATACAATTTCACATGCTATATTGATATTTTCAAATAGTTATTCTATTATTTATTCTAGAATGATTTGCCAATTCAAATCAATGACAACTATAACATGCTATGTGTTATCTGAAAGGGAATCTGTTCATTTGGCAGCTTTCTATTCCATTAATGGAAAGTACAAAGAGGAATAGAGATACTAGGAGGGTAAGGTGATAGAGGGACTGGATGACAATGATCTGCATGTAAGTCCTTCCTAGGGAGGTGGACAAAGGAAAACTGGTTCCAAGGAGCCAGTGGTCCGGTTAAGACATGCAGGAAGTTTTAAAAATAAATAATCTAGGTAGGGTTCATGAAAGAGGGAAGAAGGAAGTGGGAAATGAGCCACTGATATCTACGGGTCAAGTAGAAAGAAAATGTTTTGTAATGTAAATGGCAGCATATATATAAATGTGCTTGACATAATGGATTGATGGATTGATTGTGATAGGAGCTATGAGAATCTCCAATAAAATGATTAAAAATAAAGAATAATATATTAAGAGTTTTACAGGCATAATGCAGAAGGATCCACTCTAGATGAGCATATTAGGAAGGAGGAGGGAAATCTTTGAGCAGCAGCCATTGCAGGCAGTAGAGGAAGGACAGGAAGTGAATAAGAAATATTCCATGGAAGAAGCTCTTCTGGCCTGATTGTTACCTCTTTCAGAATTTTTTTGTACTTCTTATATCTGAACTTCACCATTCACTATTCTGGGTTGGCCCAGTAGCATGGATGAAAGTCATGCCTACCATGTGAGTCGTGGACTGTAGTCTGAGATCTCAATCTTTGTGTGTTGCATTTCATTTTTCATGACTTCCAATTTTCCTAGATTCTGACTTCATACACCCCATATTCTGATTATTAGGTGATTTTTGCAGTCATTTCTATCTCATTTTGAGTTTTGACCCTTAAGCAAAAGAAGATCTAGAAGGTGTATGCTGTAGAGTCTGCACCATCCCAGGACTCTATTGAGAAAGACAACTCATCCTCTGTCATGTTTTGAGTGCCCTCTTACTTGAGATGCTCACCGTCTGGCATTCTGTTATAAAAAGTTCTGTTTGTCTTCCAGGAACACACAAGCCACCACAATATGGTAAAGAGGTGGTATTAGTCTATTTTAAAGATGTGGGGCTGAGCCCCGGTGGCATAGTGGTTGTGCGCGGGACTGCGGCCCACTGGGACGGAGCTTCAATTCCGGCAGTGGGGCTGGGCCTCCTACTCCCACCACCGGAGAGCAGTGATGTCCCCCCCAAAAAACAACAAAAACAAAAAACAAAACAAAACAAAAAAAAGATGTGATTATTCTTTTATTGAGAACATTATAAGTCATGGTCCTTGAGTATGTGATAAGCATATTGATAATGTATTATTTTAACTAGCATAATAGAATTTAAAGGACTACTTTGAAAATGAAATTATAAATGTACAGGAGAAGTTTTGGATCAAATACATAGTTTGATAGATTGCTGATACTGACAGATCAAAATTTCAAGTAAATGGACAATATTTTTGCAAAATTTGGTTTGAACAAAGGTCAATAAACAGTACTCGTTGATCAAAAAACAACCATGTCTTCTAGATGAAGATATGTCATTAGAATAGAGATTGGAATTGCATATGGCTTTGCTGAACTGCCCCTCACCTGCATCTTCTCACATGAGGGCACTTCAGCTTTAATCTAGGAGAGTTGTTCAGTTTCTCAAACCCACTACAGGTGAGTTTAAGGCAAAGTTCAGCTTTGTTTGTGGGGGTTCCAGAACAAAGCTCTTTTTGTGACCTGTGAAAGATGTAGTGCTCATGAATCTTAAAAGGACAGTGTCTAAAGTCCTGGATTACTAAAGGTTGGATTTAAAACATCAAAGTGACCAAATAGAAACATTATACTGGGCATATTCTCACCTTGGGTGGAGGGACCTATATGAGTAATGTTAAACACTTTTCCCAATGGCAGATCACCCCACCTAGGTTACTCACAAACAAACAGATGACTACCTTATCTAACACAAACCAACCTGACATTCTCTACTTGAATTTCCATTGAGATTCACTAAGCACCCTAGTAGGAGTGTCTGTCAATTTAGGGTGATCATAGAACCATGGCATATGGCCAGAGCTGACTTGTATTCTCCTTCTCTCCTCAACATAAGGAACTGACTGCAGGTAAGAGAGGCCTTCTCTGTCAAAGTGGTTACTAAGATGGGCAAATAAGTGGATGATATATAGATCATGACAGACACAGAGTGGATTAGAAGATCATGTGACCTGAGAACAGAGGTCTTCCTTACAGTAGTTGCCCCATACAATATTTCTTCTTTAGTGATGGACTAACTTCATTCAGCATATCTTTCTGGTTCATCCATGTCATCAGGACTTTGGTGCTTTCATCACTGTTTTCAAGGGATACGCAGTATTACATTGTATTTATGCACCAGGGTTTCTGTATCGGTTTATCCTCTTATGAGCATTTGAGCTGTTTCCAGCTTATTATTATTATGAACTATACTGTGATGACCATAGGATAACCATGTATATTTGGGTTGTTACTTCTTTGGGGTATCTAGTGATCATAAGTGTTGTTGGGCTGTATGGCATTTCTATGTCCAGTCATTTTAGGTAGTACCATATCATTTTTCACAATAGTTGGGCACTTTGACAACCCACTATCAGTGTGTAAGTGTCCCAATTTATCTCCACTCTCCCCAGCATTTTGGAGGTCAGGTTGGTCTGAGTTAGTAAAGGGAATCACACATCTTTTGGTGAGGAACCCAGATGTGGCAATCTTCCATTGGCCAACGTGTTTATCATAACTCATATAGATTCTGCAATCTCCACCCCCACCCAAAGTGAGAATATGTCTGGTATGTTTCTTTCTTTTTATTATTCTTTTTAAATCAGGGGAGAGAGCGAACACAGTCTGCTCTTACTACAAATTGTGCAGTCCAGTTCCCCACATTTGGGGAAATCACAGAGGTCAGCACATCCAGAGGGCAAAGCATAAGCCTCACCCTGAGAAAACCACCTTCAAGATCTTGGTATCTCCCTTGCCAGGTAAGTATGCCTGGTGTTATGTTTCTAATTGGCTACTTTGGAACCAGTTTGTATCCAGTCTTTGGTGACCCAAAACGCTGTCTTTTTAAGATTCACAAGCACAATATCCTACACAGGTCAAACAATGCTCTGATTAGAAACCCCCACTAAGCAAAGTGGACTTTGTCTTAAACTCACCTGAAGTGCACTTGAGAAACTGAACGACTCTCTTGGGCTCACAGTCATTATGATAAGCCAATGATAGCTCCCAGATTGTCAGTAGATAGAAATAACTGTTCACTCAATGTCAAAACACCAGGATCAGAGACAGATGTCAGATCTGGATGCAGTAACATGAAGAAGTGTCAAGTTTGCCCACTAAGTCTGCTTACATTTGGGTAGGTAACACTCCTGAGGAATTTTTTTTCAATCATAGCAGAGCTATGACCCAGGAAATGGAGCTATCATTTCTCCAATCCTCTTACATCTGTCTTGCTGTTCACAGTAAATAGCATCATGGAGTTGTTTAAGCTAGGGCACATCTGGGAGAAACACCAATCACTAAACTACTAAGAATCCCATTGACACAAAGCCAATTTACACAGCTGCTAATCTAAATTTCAGTGGTTTGAGATCTCAAGTCTCTGTGAGAGAAAGATTTGGCAGTTTGGTTTATAAAGATGACACCCTGGGGAACCTCTGTGGAATTATGCTCTACCCGACAGGGGACCTCTGGGTCAGAATGGACTCCATGGCAGTGAGGGGAATTGCACTTTCTTCCCCACTAGACATACAATTTCAAGAATCATCCATTACCTATCACATAATCCTGCTTTATGGGTTTTCAATGACTGAACAATCATCTATTGCATATAAATACCTCATTGTATTCATCTCTTGATGGACATTTGGGTTTCTTGACCAGCAAATACTTGGGAATACTGATTTTGCAAACCTTCATATACCAGTATTTTCTTACATACCTCTTTGTAATTCTTTTTGAATAGTTCTAACCATTAAGTTGCTGATTACTTGCTAAATCTCGGATTAGATTTAGGAGGAACCAATGATTTGTTCTTCACAATACTTGCACCACCACCCACCTCCACCAGCAATATGTGAGGACTATATATGAGTAGAGGAAAAGTCGTGGCCATGTTCCATTAACAATTAATTCAAATGGCTTACATACTTTCTGAAGGACCCTAATAATCACTAATGTATAAACTGACACAAACAAAAAAAAGCAAATTATAGAATTTAAACAACACAGGATGTAATGCACTGGGAATTCCCATGCAAATACTGAGTAAACTTTAATATTAGACTTTTTATGCAGGCTCTGTGATGGGACCCATCCACATGTGATTATCATCCTGTGGACGGATCAAGTAGGTATGACTTTCATTGATGCCAATAAACCAAACTGTATCAGCCAGTTGTGGAATTCAGCTGTAAAAAATACAAAAAAGGCCCCTGAAGAATATACCAATTAGGCCAGAGGGTCCTCTTCCCTGGGACACTTCTTTTACACCCCATCTTTCATCTATTGCCTAAATGACTTCCCATCTTCTTTACTAACATCTTCAACTAGAGTGTACCCTTCTGCAATATACTTCCAAATATCTTGTACTTCCTTTCTTCTTTATTTTTTAACTGTTTTAGAGTTAAACTGTTTTAACTGTCTTACAGCTCGTATCACAATTCCTACACACATCCATTGTGTCAATCACATTGTATATATGCCGCCATGAATATTTTAGAAACCTTTATTTTCTGGTTGAGCCCTTGATATCAGTCCCTCATTTTGCTACTCTAACATCTTTTCACATGAACCCTTGATAATTTTTTAAAATCCTCCCATGCCTTATCCCAACCACTGTTGCCTTTTAACCACTTTTCCATTGTCCATCCCCACCCTACGAAGAGGTTATATATAGATTGTGGCTATCAGTTCCCCCTGATTTCCCCTACTTTCCCTTAACACTCCTGGTGTCCCTATGTATCTTTGTTCATTTTAGAGAACAGAATAGAACCAATAGAACCAAAAGCTGCCAAATTCCCTCTCAGATAATACTTAGCTTATCACAGGTGCCACAGAATTGACAAATCATTCTCACAATAATATAGCTCTATGAATAGATTGACTTGTTATGTGAAATTGTAGTATGCTCTATTATTTATCACTGCCTTATTTAATATTACAAAATTTCAATATAATGTATGAACCATCTTATGAACCATCTTATGTATGAATCCGGCTTTTTATATATTATGATCTGTCTTTAGGTATGTAGGCACTCACTGAAAGTGTCCTATCATCATATATCCCAACACCCTACCTACAGGAATGGCATTCCATTTACTTGGGGTCTGTTGCCAAATAATTAAAAAGCAACAAAGCACACCAGTGTGTGGGACCATGAATTGTCAAAGGGATCAGTTATCAGGGTTTAAACTAAAAATCTTAACATTGCATGCTCACTTTCCTCATATGATCACTGATGACACTGATGACTGAGACTGATGACATATGATCACTGTGGGCATATGCAAATGTGGTGAAGAAAGCTGATGGTGCCTGGCTATGAAAAGATAGAGTGTCTCAGGTCTTAAAGGCTTGAGTAAACAAGTGGCCATCCAGCTCAGAAACAGCAAAGCCCACATGGAAGAAGCATTCTAGCCTCTGTGACCATGAGGTGTTGAAGGGACCTGGTGTCAGGCATCAAAGAACTAAAATTATATCATTATAAATAGGGGGGAGTACAGATTGGTGATCCAAAACCCATGAATAGGTGAAGCAACATTCTCTAACAGAGGGGTTTCAGGTAGGAGATGAGCCAGTTAAGGTACAGTGCAGTAACAATGAAATATGCATCTTCCCTCTAGTTCTCAAATGCTTCTTCCCACCCACTATCATGCTTCCGGTTCTACCAGACAAGTCCAGCTAGAACAGGGGATATACATTGGAGTCAGAAATATGGGGAATTTGGAATAGATGTTCCCTCAGGACTAGTGATGAGAGTGGTGATACTGGGAGGTTGGAGGGTATGGTGGAATAAAAAGGGGGAACCAATTTCAGGGTTCTACATATAACCTCCTCTCTGGGGCATGGCCCACAGGGAAGTGAGTGAAGGGACACATTGGACAGCATATGATATGAAAAAGCAATAGCAATTTGTAAATTATTAAAGGTTCATAGGGGGGGCGGGGGAAGGGTAATATGGGGAGCTAGAACTGGGGCCCTAAGTGGAGGGAGGATGATTTAAGATTGATGATGGCAACAAGTGTGCAAATGAGGCCTGCATACAATTGATGTATGTATGGATCATGAGGGAAGGTGTATAAGTACCCAATAAAATGATTCATTAAAAAAAGAGCAAAGGGAGGGGAAAGAGGAGCTTATACCAAGGGCTCAAGTGGAAAATGTTTGGAAATGAATGTGGCAACGTGTGCAAATGTACTTGATAGAGATGGTGCAATTAATGTTATAATAGCTGTAAGAGCCCCCAATAAAAATATTTTTAAAAAATAACAAAAAATGCAAAAAAAGTACAGTTGCTCTTGTATATAAAACTCTTTCTTATACATTAAACAAACAAAAACAAACAAAGAAAAGAAATAAAAGACATCATAAAATACAGTACTGACATGGTGAGGTTGTATGTGATCAGGAGTCCTTCAAAAAAACCTTGGCACCTTGGTAAGTGATGTCCAGCTATGTATGTTAGGTCTTTTGAGAAGGAAATGTATCTCAGAGTAATCATTATGCACTATTCTGCAAGCTGAAGGCACAGCAAAATAGAGGTACCCACTGTCTGGGAAGAAGTAGTCCAATGGGATAAAGCTGTACACAGAACTCCACGTTGTCTCCCAAGGGTCAAGCTGGCAGAAATTTTATTTTATTCTATTAGCCTCAGAGAAAGAAAATTCTCAGGGAATGTAAGACAAATGAATACTTCATTAATTAGGCACAAGGGATTTCATCCACTAGAGCCAAGGGGTTGTAAATACTTCCTCTACACTGACATAGATTTATTTAATTCAGTTAACGTGATAAGAAAGCACAAATATACCTTTGAGAAGCCACATGAGTGGGTTGATCTCCATGTTCTCTCTTGGGTCACAACCCTAACATTAGCAGTGGTACAGGGGAGAAACAGCACTGGTGAAGTCTTCTGTGGGTGAGCTACAACATCATCACAAGTTCCTGGAGATTGATGATGCTTGATGGTCCTCTTTTATTGGTAGCCTGTGTAGGTATAGAAATAGTCATAGCAAAAAAAAGCAAGCTTAAAGGCACATAGCTCTGAAAAGTTAGAGTCTCTCATTCTAGAGACCGATTATGACTACATGAAAACATTTTCTTTCTCCAATGTGTCTTCCCCAGTGCTGGTTCTCATTCCTGAAACCTTCTCTTAACAGCATTACTAGCTTCACTGCATTGCTGTGTTTATTAGCCTCTTCAAATATTTATGCATGTAGTCACTCACAAAGCTCTTATTTCGCATTAAATTATAGTTTGGACACAGAAAAATGAATAGACAGTCTCCCTTCTTGCATGTATCTTACATTCTTTGTAAGGTAACAGACAATAAGTCAGTGCTGATGCCAGCACTGCGATCCTACTGCAATGGATCATATTGGTGCTCCCCTTCCTGGGGAATTTTAGAGAAGGTTTCACAGAGAGATGATGGTCACACTGAGCTTTGAAGAAGGAGGCGGCGGGGGGCGGGTAATGTTGGTATCATTAAATACAATAAGTATTGGAAATTGCACTTGATAATCCATAGCTGATGAGTAATGAAAGCAAGGAACGCAATGTGAAGCCTGAGTGCGGACAGGTAGGCAGCAGCCATGTAACACACAGCTTTATTTTTTGCCTATGATGGACTACGATTTTGAAGCTAGTGGTCATTACACAGTTAGCAGAAGAGTATGTTCACAGTTCGACTTGCTTATGGAAACATTTCTCTGGTCGATGTGCAGAGCTGACCACTTCTCCCATGAAACTTGTAGAGAGCTGAAGAGTGGTCAAAGCACAGTAGAAGTGGAAGATGAATCCGCGAGGTTTTGAGTTATAATACATTCAAAATTTGGCCAAGTAATAAAAGCCAGCTTGACATTATAATATTTTAGCTATTTTTAATTTTTAAAAAGTTGTCTATTTTATACTCCTATAAAGTTGGCATCAGAATTTGTGTTTGATAGATGCAGAATAAGCTAGTTAAATCTTATTTTTCTAGTAGAAGGCAGGTAATGAACACTGGATCACATTCGTGTTGTTTTTTAGGTACTTACATATGACTAATTTTAAAATTAATTTTAAAGCTAATTTTTAGTTAATTTTGCTCTTACAACAGTTTTCTAATACTAGTTTATTGTAATGTATTTTCTTTATTTTAAGTAATTGTGCCAGAACTCAATGCAGATATATTACCATTCCAAAGTTCAATCATATCAAGCAATGTCGTACATTATCAGTTAGAAAACATTCTTCAATTTTGTACTCCTTGATATCAGTTCCCTCTTAAGCTTTTACCCTCCTCCCATCCATGTCCCCAAATCCTCAGCAGGAATTCTTATTCTCTTTATTCTCTCTGACTATAGTTGAGATACAGGAATTATCTGTTTATCTGAGAGAGTATTGTAGAGATGACCATAGTAGATTAAAATGACAAATATTACTTCAGTGGTTAAAAATCTTGTCACTTGATCTCTCTATTCTGTGCTCAATCTGATTGTTGCTATTTTTAATATTTTCTATTTTTCATATTTGCATTTATCTCTTTCATCTTTTGTCATAACTATTCATAACTCTTTTGACTCTTGGTTATGTATTTTCTTATGCTCTTTGTGACAAGCAACCCAGGATGGGTGAAGCTATAGAGATAACAGTTTTGTTTCTTTGTTTTTTTAATAGAAAAAATACAAAAAAGATTCCCATAAATCTTTCACTTATATGCCTATTATTATCTCTATTCAGAATTCTGCATTTATTTGCCATACTTCATTGGACTTCTGTGGCTGTGACAGGTAACCTGATATTTCTCCTTGTTTGATGATCACGTAAATGTTGACATGTGTTGTTTAACTATTTTGAAAAATGTCTCTCACTTGGTATTTGTCTGGTGTATGTCTCATGAGGCAATTGGAGTTATAGAGCTATATTTTTAATTTTGATTTCTTGATTTGGTCAAGAAGGCCACAATGGTTAAATATGAACTTCACCTATTATTTTTCATTAACTATAAAATGATTTAGATCTTAAATCAGTGCATGAAGTATCCTGATCTAGCTGGAAAGATTTTACATTTCACAGTATTGTTGATTCTTCCACTTCAAGAACAGAGAATGGCAATTTATCTGTTCATTTCATTTCTTCCACTGGTATTATGTGGTTTTTAGACTATCAATTTTGTTTGCATTTTGTTCTATTATTGTCTTGTCTATGGAATTTCATTTTGGCCTATTACTGCTCTCTATTGTTATGTGGCTCTTTATTTATTTGTGGTTCTATCTTTAATTTGCAAGCTATTATTTTGCTCTCCCTACTAGCTTTAGAATTTTTCTGTTTATGGCTATTTCTTTGAGTTTTCTGCATAGACAATGATGTCTTCTGTGAACAAAGACAGCTTTATTTCTTCCTTTCCAGTCTGCATGTTCTTTATTTTTAAATTTTGTGCTATTGTATTTGTTAGAAATCCCATTTAAATAAAATTATGAGGGTAGATGCTTGCCCTATTATGAATCTAAAGAGAAAAATGTCTAATTTTTCACCATTAACCTTGTCCCTGGTGGCAATTTTCATAGATGAGTTCTGTCACGTTAAATTTTTTGACTTTTTCAACCTGGGAGGAGGGGGCGGGAATTAAGGTGCAAGTAATAATTGTGAATGCTAGAAAATGTTTATTGTAATTTGACTGTTTGATTTTTTCTTATGTTGATGTTTATTTCATTTTTTTCTTTAGGTATTTGATGTAGGATATTGCAGAAACTGATTTTCAAAAATTTTGCCACTCACTTTGGCTGGAATAGATACCGCTTAGTCGCAGTATAGCATTCTTGCCATAAATTGCTGAATTCAAATAAATCAATAGATAGATAGATTATTGGATTCAATTTCTTAGTATTTTGTTGAAGAATTTTTCATTGCTCTTCACGAGTAATAGTGAGTGATAGTCCTCCTTTTTTAAAGCTCTGTATTGGGTTTGGATATTACTCACTGCCTTTGGATCTCGTTGGACTCACAGAGACCCTGTGGAACAGAGTACAACGATCTGCATGAGTTTCCCAGAGTTGTCCTGTTGATGGAGGAAAAGGCCTCATCTTCCTCCCATGAAGTGCCTGGTGATTTCAAACCGCTGATCTTGCTGCTGCAACTTAATGAGTGATCCACTCACCCACCAGGCCTCTTGAATTTTACATTAGGATACTGCCGGTGTCACAGAATGAATCAGGAAGCATGCTCTCTGCTGTTGCTTTCTGAAAAATATTACAGAGAATTTATATCACTACACATTTTTTTTTCTAAAAGCTTGTAGAACCCACCAGATTTCATTAGTACATTAAATAATCACTGTGCTTAATATCAAAATGACTCCTAAATGCATTGGATTCTGAGAAAGAAGTTAAAAGAAGTTTTTTTTCTTGAATTCTCTTCCATTTTTCTTATATGTATATTTCAATTAATGAATAATATTTCAATATTAATATCATGTATAATGTGGACACAGGAACTAGTTTAAATAATATATTGAAATATTTCTCTAGTTGGGTAATTCCACTTTTTGCTCTTCTGAGGATTACAGGTTTTAGAACTAGATAATACAACCTTCCTTTCTCTGATTCTTACATAGCTCATAATAATCTCTGCGGCAGTCATATGCTTATGTTAATTTTATGATTGAAATGTAGGGGTGGAGTCTAGCCTGTTAATATGGAGATAGCCATTGAGTAGCCAACGAGGCCTCTATGTGGACATGGCTTTCTCCTGATACGTCTGGGAAATCTCATGATATTTCCCTCGTGAAGATGAGAAGCTATCTTCCCCAGTTGTTGGGAGTTAGTCTGAGAGAGACGATGAATCACGGACAAGATGGCAGCATCTGAGAAGCTGGAGGAGCCTGAGGAGAGGCCACTGGCTTTGCCCTGATGGCGCCAGACCTCTGAAGCTGGAGCAGCCACATGGAGACCTCTGCCAGCGATAAGTTGCTTCTGGCACCACAGAATGCTGCTGATGGACCCTGAGCCCTGGAAGCGAGGAGCCATGCCAGCGCCAGGATTCTGCACCCACTGACCTGTGACTTCCTGAGTCGGAAGGAGACTTTACAGACCGATATTGGGCATATGGGTTAATATTGGAGTTATGACGTTGAACTGGACTGCGCTGGGATGCTTTCTCAATGTTCCATTCCTTTTGTATATAAACCCTCTCCTTATATCGATATGCGTGTCTATGAAATGTGTTCCTCTAGTCTACCCTGACTAACACAATCTCTTTTACTCCACATTTTTCTATGTCATTCCTTCCTCTCAGTAGACTGACATTCTATCACTTGGCAGAAGATGGCCACAAATAAAACCTTTGTCAAAGGGGCTACTGGTTTTGAAATACCCAAACACTTGGTTCGGGATTATTGACTCAACTCAGTTCTCAGTTTTTAGTGCTTTCTTGTTGCCAATAAATTAGACTTCATAATTCACCATCATAGATTAATGTGTAGAAAGTCAGAGCAGTCATCAGTATATGATATATAAGTTGAGCAGATACTTTAAGCTGTCATCTATAATCCAAATAAAGGAAATACTATAACACATAGAAATTGACAGAAGAATAATTCTGTGGATAGCTGAATTACATTATATTCTTATACATTGTATTAGTATGTGCAAATAACACTACATTGTATCACATAACAATATTGGTGTTGTCAGCAGCCACAAAGTCAATTCCGGTGATCAAAAGAGTGCCAAAGATGCTGGGGGATTAGACACTGTCCAATGTGTCCCTTCTTCCAATTCGCTGTTGTCTGTGCCCCAGAGAGGAGGTTATATGTAGATCCCTGAAATTGGTTTCCTCTTTCTATTCCACCATCCCTCCACCCTCTTAGTATCATGACTACTACCATTAGTCCTGAGGGATCATGTATCCTAAATTTCCCATGTTTCTGACTCCAGTGTACATCCCTTGGTCTAGCTGAATTTGTCTGGTAGAATTGAGATCATAATAGTGGATAAGAGGAAGGATTTGAAAACTAGACAGAAGTTGCATATTTCATTGTTACTACACTGTACCGTAACTGGTCATCTCTTCCTTGCAACCCCTCTGTAAGAGTATGTCGCTTCACCTATTCATGGGCTTTGGGTTCCCAATCTGTACTCCTCCTCATCTATAATGATATAATTTTAGTTCTTTATGCCTGGCACCAGTTCCCTTCAACACCTCATGGTAGCACAGGCTGGTGAGCTTCTTCCCTGTGAGCTTTGTTGCTTCTGGGCTGGATGGCTGCTTATTAATTCAAGCCTTTATGACCCCAAGCAGTATATATTTTGATAGTTGGACACCATCAGCTTTCTTCACCACATTTGCTTATGCACACATTTGTCATCAGAGATCATGTCAGGAAAGGAAGCATGCAATGTTATGCTTTCTAGTATTTGAAGCCTGATAACTGAGTCCTTGACATCTCATGTCCCACAAACTGCTGTGCTTC
Source organism: Nesogale talazaci (assembly GCA_004026705.1). Lineage (NCBI taxonomy): Eukaryota > Metazoa > Chordata > Mammalia > Afrosoricida > Tenrecidae > Nesogale > Nesogale talazaci. The sequence continues at coordinate 108,004 of PVJH01005762.1, forward strand.
ATACATTTGAGCTTTGTTGCTTTTGAGCTAGATGGCTGCTTGCTTATTTTCAAGCCTTTAAGACCCCAGATACTACATCTTTTGATGACTGGACACCATCAGCTTTCTTCACCATATTTGCTCATGCACTCATTTTCTTTAGTGATCGTCGGAAGGTGAGTATCATGGAATACCAATTTTATAGAACAAAATGTTCTTGCACTGTGAAAGTACTTGAGTGGAGGCCCAATGCCCATCTGTTGTCCTACTATTAACCCTATATATACATGCTCATTGATCTATTTTCACATCATCACATATAATTATATGCACCTATGTATATACCTGTATTTAAACCTCTATAAATGCCCTCTAACCCCCAGTTCTTTCCTCTATTTCCTTTTGCTTTCCTCTTGTCCCACTATCATGCTCAACCTCCATTTGCATTTCAGTATTTTCTCTCTGTTACTTAC
>PVJH01005763.1:0-108424 GCA_004026705.1 Nesogale talazaci
TTTTAGGAGCCCTGGTGATGCAATGGTTAAAGCACTCCACTGCTACACGCAAGATCAGCTGTTCAAACCCACCAGCTGTTGCATAGGAGTGAGATGTGACAGTATGGCGCTGTGAATACATATGACCTTGGAAGCCCTGTGGAGAAAGTTCCTCTGTGCTCTATAGGTCACTCTGAGGCAGAAACAGCTCAACAGCAAAAGGTCAGTTTGTGCAAACATTTTGCTGCTCTTCCTAGGTGACTGTATGACTATACCACTTTAAATTTATGCTTTCTCTCCCTAAGGGGTCTTTGGGCTGTCTCTGTTTCTACCTTGATCGGAGTGCAAGAGCTGCCCTGTTTGTATTAGTTAGCTTGTGCTACATAATTCATTATCCCAGCACTTGTTTTGTTATTAGGTGGTATCCAGTCAGTTCTGACTCGTGAACCCTGTGAACTACAGGGCAAAAGACCGCCTTATGGGGGAAAGGAAAGTCCCCACAACTAATCACAGGTTCGATTGGCACAATGGTATGGCTAAGATACATAAAAATTATAATAAAGTCATAGGCAAAGGTTCCCAAACTTATATGGTCTACTGTCCTCTTAAAAAATTCCTCATGACCTGCCTGCAGCCCCGAATCCAGGATAAAGTGTAGGTATCTGCACTTACAATGCCCTTAGATCATTCCACACACCACCAGGGGGCAGTGGCGCCCACTTTGGGAAACGATGTCTTAGAGAGATAGGAGAGAGAGTAAAATAAACAGTCAGGCATAGTTCATAGTAGCAAACTCACCTCCAGGGTGGCCATGATCTCAACAGCCAGGTCCATGTACAATGTGGGCAGGAAGCCGGGGAAATGAGTTTATTGCTAACCAAGGCTTAGCTCTACTTAGGAGGCATGCGTACAGGTAACCACACATCACAGGAAGGGGCTATACAATAGATAGACACATCACAGGAAGGGGATGTACAGTAGGCAGGAGCATAACAGGAAAAGGATGAGCTAGTGATGCACATGTAATAGGAAGGGGAGGCACTAGCTTGTAAAGTGATCAGATTTTAAGTGGGGCACCATTGACTGGGGGGTGGAAGTGGCAGGGGGGGGGTTTGATTAAAAATGTGGTCTATATGGAGCAACAAAAATTTTCATAGAGCGCAAAAATAGTATTGTAATATATTTTTTTAATTTAATTTTAAAACATCAGGGGACGCTGGACAAATGTTAAAAAATGGGACATCTGATTCCCTAAAGCCGACCCTAGACTCAATATGGCAGCCTACCCTTGGCCATTCTTGAGTGGGCTTAACTGCCTTGGGCTCTCCTACAAGGAAATCGTACTCACCTCAAGGAAATAGTCTACTACTATCCTTAATAGAAGGGAGTGGGTCCTATTTAGGGTTGGGCAAATAATACAATCTGTTTGCTCTAGATGGCTGATAACCCTTAGGAAGAATAACTCTTGACCTACTTTTGTTGACCTCCAAGTGTGTAGTCATTTGCCACGTGTAACAGCTAATATTGACATAATTTGGGGGAGAAGACTGGGAGAAATCTTTATGCTTCCCACACTGCCTGGTCCTTCACCATCCTCAAAATCATTCTAATGTTTAAGCCCATTTGGGGAATCATTGTGTCAATCCACCGTGTTGAGGGCCTTCCTCATTGTCACTGACTCTCTAGTTTACCAAATACGTTGTCCTTCTCCAGGGACTGGTCTCTCGTGAAAAAATGAGATGAACTTTTGCCATCCTTCCCTCTCAGGAGTATTTCTTTCAAGACATATTGTTTGTTCTTTGGAGCAGTCTATGGCACTTTGAATATTATTTTCCAGCACCACAATTAAACTGTATCAATTCTTCTCAGTCTTCCTTATTCAGTGTTCAACTTTCAAATCTCCAAACTTAGCACCTAATAAAGGAAAATGTTATTTCACAGTTTCCAGGGGTGGGTGGATTGGGGGATGACCGCAAGAATGGCTTCGATGGTATAAAATATCTCATAAAGTTTTCGTCAAGAGATTGGCAAGGGTTGCACTCATCTGAAGACGTTACTGGAAAGAAAGGGTCTTCCTCCAGATGACTCATTCACATAGTCTTTGGTAGAAAGCCACAGTTTCCCTCTGGCTTTTGGCAGGAGACCTCAGTTTTTTACTTGGTGAGTTTTTTCAAATGGCTTCATCAATGACCTTCCAACAGGACATCTGGCTTCCCTACAGAGACATTAGTCAAAGAGTGAGAGCAAAGTGGATGTCACAGTATGGTTTAGAATCTGGTCTTAAATGTCACACATTATAATGGCCACAATATTTTCTTTATTTGAAATAGGGTCATCCCCTAATGAAGGGAAGGAAGGCCAACCTCTCCTTCTGGACAGGAGGAATATCATCAATTCATGAACATAATTGAAAATCGGTTAGCAATATTCCTAAGTCATTAGATGGATAAATATATACATGTATATGTATGTAAGTCATTAATTTTGGTTGTTGAATGCCATCAAGTCGATTCCAACTCACAGCTACCCTATGTACAAAAGAACAAAAAATCAGTGTGGTTAGATTCAAGCCCATCATTGAGGCAATGAGTCAATCCATCTTATTGAAGGTCTTTCTGTTTCTCTGCCCCTTAACTTATCAAGCATGATTAACTTTAATAAATAATGCCAAATTCCTCTCCAATTTGTTATATCAATTTACACCACAACTGACAATAAAAAGGAACATCTTTCCCTTTCTCCCTTTCTCCAAATCCTCAATTGGCATAGAAACATTTTTTTAACAATTCGATATTCTGGTTTCTCTTTCACTTTTTTTTTTAAACAATTCTGCAGCAAACCAAACCAAACACATGCCGGCTCAGAGACCCCATAGGACTGGGTAGAACTGCCCTGGTGAGTTTCTGATACCATGACTCTGTATGGGAAAAGAAAGTCTTGTCTTTCTCCTGCCGACTGGCTGCTGTTGCAAGGCACCTGCCACAGCTGGGGAAAGCTTCGAACTGCTGCCTCTCAGCTCACAGCCATAACCCTGAACTAATTGGCTTTTCCGTAAAGATGGCTTGGCAAGGTTATAGGGAATTCGAAGCTTCATATGTTATTTTTAGGAATGCAAAATGGTACAGGAATTTTCAAAAACAGTCCAGCAATTCCTCCAAAGACAACATAGAATTACCATATGGCCCAGAAATCCCACTACTAGGTGTGTATGCACTAGAACTGAAATCATATGGCCATGTAAAAATTTATACATAAATGTGCATACCTGTTTGATTCATAATACCCCCCTCAAAAATGGATCCAGCCCAAATGATCATCAACAGATGAATGAACAAGCAAATAGGTCCCTGAGTCGTTCCGGAGATTTACACTCAAGTACACACTTAGTGGCACTGCAGAAGAAAGGTATGTCTATCACATCCATAAAAGTTTACACCCATCATCATTCTCAAAATATTTTGAAAATGATGATCGTCACAATGTACAAATGGGCTTTGCATACAAGGGATGAGTGTATGGATTGTAATAAGAATTATATGGGCCCCCAATAATCTTTTTTTTTTCATTTACAGCCAATGGATCTTTGGACTCCATTATGGTCTTGGGCTAATGGTCTCCCTATCCAGATAATGTGCCTGTGTCTTTGTCATGTTTAAGGCTTGATATATGTTCTTGAAAAATTATAGCAATTTTAAAATATAGAACCAAGAAAATCATACAGATAAGTTCTACTCTGTAGCTGTGAGTCAGATTCAGCTGAACAACACAGAGTCTGGGTTTTTATCTGCCTACAATGGACTGTTCTTTGGCCATAAAAAAAAAAGGGAACACTGAAATAAGCTGCAACATCAATGAACCTTTTGAACATTATACTAATGAAAAGGAACCAGTCACAAAAGACCACATAATGTATGATTCCAATTACGAGTTCAACAAATATCCAGAATAAGCAAACAGAGAGCCAGAACATAGATGAATGGCTGCGTAAATCTGGTGACTTCTACTCTTGTACAGGTTGACAAGCTCAGAAACTAGAAGGAGCAGTTCTACTCTGTTCTGTGGACTCAAAAAGAGTCTGAATCCACTCAGTGGCCGTGACCGAGGAGGCTCGCGTGCAACAGAGAATGACTGCTAACATGCATGCCGGCTCTTTTGGGTGTGGTGAGAATGTTCCAAAACTTTTCACACTTCAAGTTGCACAACTCTGTGAAGATACTTAGAGGCATAGAGTAGTACAATGAATTGGTGAATAAATTGATATTTGATTTATATCTCAAAGCTTTGTGAGAGAGATATTGATTCAACATGCTGTTTAAAATTCAAAGGTAATCCTACAGAATATATAAAATCTGGTAATTAAGCCACCTAACAATGAGACTGTTTTAAAAAGACACTAAAGTTTTCCATTTCACCCATATAACTGCTTCATACGTGTATACAAAATGAAGTAAAAGCTTACATTGTAGTGTTTCAGGGTGGGAGGGAAACTTTAAAAATATATTTTATTTAGTTCTTCAAAAAAATGTGTTTGGCATGATGTTCCAACAGATCAAAATAATTATTATCCAAGACAACGTGCAAAAAGAATGCAACATTTTTTCAGGCGCACGTTCCCTTCTCAGATACTTTTTGAGGTCTCCCTTCTTAAAATGTCACCTACTATAATTAACAGGGAGTGTTTAGCTTTTTGCCAACATGGTGCGCCTATCCTTACTCCTGTCATTGATGAGTCTGGATCCAAGACAGGTAAGTAAGTAAATTCTTAGCAGTTAGCACCGGCCAGCAATCTTTCCAAGTAGGTGGTGTGTGGCATCTGGGTGGTCTGGCTGAGGCTGTGGACAAAGATCCTGGCAAGGTACACATTTAGTCACCTCATTAAGTCAGTCTCCAGCCCACCCACTCTACAGGCATCTATTAGATATGATTTTCCTGATAGGAAAATCCAAGTGCTACAAGACTGTTGTTAAATAGCATATATTCATCATAAGTTGGCTCCTTTCATGTTATCATGGTAATACGTCCAATAGAAGGAACCTTAGGAAAACCCTAAATCACCCTGGTGGTGCAGTGCTTAAGCACTAGGCTGCTAACAGAAAGATAAGTGACTTGAAGCCACCAACTGTTCCATGGGTGAAAAACATGATGGTCGACTTCCATGAAAAGGATAGTCTTGGCATGAGTAGCCATCCATGGTCCTGTGACTGCTTTCTCCAAAGAAAATACTAGTGATGGAACTCTAAAGACTCGTGGGGAAAAAGTAATCCAATGGACTCATGAAACAGGAATATCAGTCCCCACAGATGTGAGAGCAGACCTAGGTGGTGCCTGGCTACCACTACCAACTACTTTGAAAAGAAGCACGTGAGCAGGTCCTAGATAGAGTGAGAGAACCATGTGGAACAGAACTCAAAATTACAAATGAGACCAGGAATGCTGGTTGGATAAAGATAGTTGGGGCCCCAAGATATTGGCCGTCAGTCATCCTTCAGGTTGGGACCTGAATTCACCCTGTGGTAGAATAATCAACCATTTAAGATCCCAAGGGCAGCATCTATCCAGCAGCAAGGTTCAGAGAGGAAAAAAGGAGGAATAGAAACAAAATAGACAGGAAGAAAGTAGAATGATTTGAGGCGATTGCAATGTATGATTTGAAACAAAATATGTATGACATATGAGAGTCACTAAGAAACCAAGTTTTTGACAGGAAACTATCAGCTTCTAGAATTGTGGGGGGAAAATTAACTTCTGTCCCTGAAAGTCACCTGATTATGCTTTTTTTTCTGTTTGAGCAGTTCTAGGAAACTAGAGAAAAGACCTTGAGTGAGCGAGGGACATGCATGACCCTTAGCAATCTGAAGAATCTTTTCTGCTGGGGGTGTTGGTTACTCCAAGAAGATGAGATGATGAATTAACTGCTAGTGAGTAAAGTCTGGCTCTGAGCAAACCCACAGGCAGAGTGGAACTTCCCTTTAGGTTTTCAAGGCTAAATCTTGTTTTTTTGGCATCACTGCCCTGGTGGGAGTGGGAAGCCTAGCCTTGTTCCTGGAGAGCTGCTGCTAGATTTGAACCCCTGACCCTGTGGGCCACAGTCCCGCACACAACCACCGCACCGCTGGGGTTCAGCCCCAAGGCTAAATCTTCACAGAAGCAGATAGTCTCATCTTTTTCCCTATAACAGCTAGTGGGTTTGAACTGTTGATCTTGCCATTAGAAGCTCACGGTGTTATCCACTATGCCACCAGGGCTCCTGAGATGATAAACTTGCACTGATGCTCTCTGTAAGCTTTCACCTAATGCACAACAATTTTTTTTAAGATTATAATCTTGAAAACCCTGCGGAGGAGTTCTACTCTGTCCTACAAAATTAGTGTGAGTCAAAATCAAATTAATAACAACCAGTTGAAAAGTCTCTGTGTCACATAACCCCTAGAGTGGCAAATAATTAGTTTCTTTCTAGTAACTTGTTTTGAGTCCTAAAATGAAACAATATATTGAGTCTTGTGGGCACCCAATCTCATGTCCAAGCTATGTCCATCCCTATGCCTATAAACATACTTATAGAATCTGTCCCTTGGAACTCAGGGATGCACAGTCCATTAGCTACAGATGCCCTTTGGGAGATGAGCTTGGAGAATCAAGGCCAGGGAGCCTGGATACCATTTCGTGAGGAATTTCACTATTTAGTATCCAGAGAATGTTTGGAGTTAGGAGAGTATAGCAGCTGCCCTGGGTATTATGCACAGGTCCGTAGCTTGGTGGGCTCTCCCCCATTGCATGAAGAAAAGAAGAGCTGGTCAAAGTCCACCTGGGTGCATCAGAGGATGAGGTCCAGAGCAAGGTGAGCAACAAGGCTGGGTGACTGAGTGGAAAGCCACGTTATCAACCTGTCCTGGGATAAAAGGTGTGTCACATGAGAGTCTAGCCTTGAAGGACTCTGACCATCTGACCTCTCTAAAGCCCAGAGGATAAGCTGTTTCCTCCAAAGTGTAATTATCTCATGTTAAGGGCATGAGGAAAGATATGAGGAGAGCTGTGACCAACTGCATGGAGTTCGTGGGAGTGGGGGGGGGGGGTTCCAAGGCCTCTGTTTCATTCTTCAGTCCCATTACATGTAGACATCTCTTAGTTTTCTTCTCAGGAACCCTGGTGACATAATGCATTAGATGTTGGATGAGAAATGGCAAGATCGGCATTCCCAACCAGCCAGGTGCACTGAGGGAGAAAGATGAGTTTTTCTGCTCCTATTAAGATTTAACCGCAACATGAAGGTCTTGAGGGAGGGTCAAGGACAGATTTGGGGGCCAGGGTGTGGAATTCTATCAGCCTCCATCAGAGGTCAACAAACAGACCTTGAACTATTTACAGGCTTTTCTTTTTTAATTATTTATTTACATATTTTTCTGGACATCGTTTTTTTTTCTTACTGTAGTCATCATTTGTTTTCTTTCGTCACTTCTTGCTATGTCTTATTTTTTGTGCATATTATTATCTCTGTAGGTCTATCTAGATACGATAGGCTGGATGATGAGTCTAGAAGAGAAAACAATGGGCCCAATGGTTTGGGGGAGATATGGGAGGAGGGGTGGGGGGAAAGGAGGTGGTGTTGATCAATCCAGGGACAAGGGAATAGCAAGTGACTCAAAATCCATGGCAAGAAGGGTGTGAGAGGCCCAGCAGGGATTGATCAAGCATAGGATAACCAAGAGAAATTACTGAAACCCAAATGAAGAATGAGCATGACAGTGAGACAAGAGGGAAGTAAAAGGGAATAGAGAACAGAAATAGGAGGCAAAGGACATTTATAGAGGTCTAATACAGGCATGTACATAGGTAAATATATTTATATATAATGATGGGGAAATCAATCTATGTGCATATATTTATAGGTTCAGTATTAAGGTAACTGATGGTCATTGGGCATCCACTCAAGTACTTCCTCAATGCAGGAACACTTTGTTCTATTAAATTGGCATTTCATGATGCTCACCTTCCCAACACAATCACTGAAGACAAATGTGTGCCTAAGCAAATGTGGTCAAGAAAGCTGATGGAGTCCAGCTATCAAAAGATATAGTGTCTGGGGTCCTAAAACCTTGAAGATAAACCAGCAGCTATCTAGCTCAGAAGCAACGAAGCCCACATGGAAGAAGCACACCATCCTGTGTGACCCAGAGGTGCCAAAGGGATCAGGTATCAGGCATCAAAGAACTAAAAGTTTTATTATTTTATTAAATGAGAGGAAGTACAGATTGGTGATCCAAAGCCCATTTGTAGGTAATGAAATTCCCCTTACAGAGGGGTCTCAGGGAGGAGAATGCAGTTAGAATGCAGTATAGCAATGAGGAAGCATACAACTTTGCTCTAGTTCCTCAATGCTTCCTCCTCCTCACTATCATGATCCCAATTCTAGCTTTCAAATCCAGCTAGACCAGAGGATGAACACTGGTACAGATAGGAGCCGGAAACATGGGGAATCCAGGACAGTTGATCTTTTCAGGACCAGTGGTGAGAGTGGTGATACTGGCAGGGTGGAGGGAAAGTGAGATAGGAAGGGGGGACTGATTATAAGGATTTACATATAACCTCTTCCCTGTGGTATGGACAATGGAGAAGTGGGTGAAGGTAGACATGGAACAGTGTAAGATATGAAAAAGTAATAATAATTTATAAATGATCAAGGATTCATGAGGGAGGGGGAGCAAGAAAGGAGGGGGGAAATGAGGAGCCGATGCCAAGGGCTTAAATAGAATACAAATGTTTTGAGAATGACGAGGGCACCATATATACAAATATGCTTGACACACAATTGACTTATGTATGAATTGTGATAAAGGTTGTGTGAACCCTCAATAAAATGATTTAAAAAAAAGATTTAGCCTTGAAAACACAAAGGGGTAATTCTACTCTGCCACAAAGAATTGCTGTGTTAGACAGGGTTCTTTTCCGAAAAGAAAAAAAAAAAAAACCAGGACACTTACTAAGTTTAAAAAAAATATATATATATATATATATATATATATACACACACACATACATATATACAATAAGAAGAAATATAACAGCTAAATAGTCTACACAGCAGTACAGAGGGCTCAGTTCAACTCACTTTCATGGAACAATTAATATACTGGAGACCTTCAATTCATTTGGGTCCAAGATCAAGGAAGCAGACAGCAGAGTCTTCCCTCAGGCAAGGCAGACAAAGTCTGTCTGCAGGCTGCAGATAGCAGGGTGAGTCAGCAACAGCCATTAGCTGGGTTGCTTATCAAAGCAGGCCCTGATGGGATCGCAAACTCAGTCAAGGTGAGGCAGTAATCACCAGCCTCAAGCTCAAGCAGTCAAAGGAAACTTTGCTCCAACAGCATGGTGAAGCAGGCCTCAAAGGAGCCTCAAAGGAGCTCTAGTGACATGAGGCACAGGTTGGCTTGTCTCACAGAGAGTACAGCACACAGGTTGAGGCAGAGAACTAACTCAAGCAGCAGCAGCACACTGGTCTGATCATCAGAGAGCAAGAGGGAGATGGAATGCCAGCTGTCTTTATTTATTTTAGTCATCCTCCAATCACACTGTGACCTGGCTAAATTCTGCCCACATGTTCTTGGCCTTGTTGACACAATAAACTAACCTGACTTAATGGCAGTGAGCTCATCTTGTCACCTCTTTTGAGTAACTGATGCCCCCAGGAAAAAAGACTTGCCAGATTGCTAACAGTCTGATAAGCTCCCTGTTCTCTCAAGGTCTTGATCTTATTTTCTTTGTGCTACCATGGCAGAAAAGCCACAAGAGAGTGGCCTTATGGACAGAAATTAAATTTATCAAAGTTCTAGAAGCTGAAAGTCCAATGTCAATTCTTTGGCTCCTTAGTAGCTCAGATGTAACTTATTTCTTACCCCATGTGTGCTTATCCCTGTGTCTTATCTGCTCATTTTAGAACTCAGAAGTAATTAGATTTAGAACCCATCCTACTTCAATGCAATATAATTAACATAACATAGAAGATCTTATTTCCAAACAGGGCTCTATCCATCTCCGTGTATGGGGATTAGGATTTCTACACATATTTTAGGGACACCCAATTAAATCTGTAGGGGCTCTGGTGGTGTAATAGTTACTGGCTGCACTGCGAACCCATAGGTCAGCAGTTTGAATCTGTCAGCTCCTCCATGGGAGACTCACTTGGGGTCAGTCCTGTCCCATAGGGTCACTATGAGTTCGCATCAACTCAGTGGCAGTGAGTTTGGTTCTGTTTCAATTAAATCTGTGATTATCTTTGATACTATTAGTAAGATATTTTTAATGTTTCCTCCAAATGCTATAGCTCATTTTGTGCAAAAAGTTGGGCTGAAATATCGTTGACTATTACTGGAAATAAAAATCCCAAGATGACTCTCCGATATTTTTATTTTTGGCAAATAAAATTTGAGTTAAGCCCAAGTGGAGCTTCAAGTTTCCTTTGACAGACGAGCTTTGGAAATGCATTGTTTAACAAACACTTGTTTAGCCAGCACTCACTGATTGTTGCACCGAGAAAGATGCAAGCCCTGCCATCAGAGTACGGGATAATCGTTGAGAGGAAGCAGACATGTGTGTAAATAATAAAGGAGTGCAGGAGGAAAGTGAAGTGCAGAAAATGACCTGAGTCTGGAAGTAACAAGCCTTGAGATTTCAAATTGGAACAGAAATGTCATGTTTTGTGAGGACTATAAATCAAGGGTTTCAGAATGGTAGGCTGCAGACTGACTGCAGCCCACAGTCGTGTTTTGTTTGGCCCACACGGTGTTTTAAAAATAGGAGATTTCCCATTTTAAAAAAAAATCTGGATTTCCATCTTCTGAAAACTCAGAAGTTCTGGCAACTGTCCTCATTGCCAACTGGCAATAATCAGCGGGGGGGAAATGGAGGCTGTCTCCTGCGGGAGGGCCTGATTTCTACAATTTGCCACATTTCCCAGCCGTCCTCCACCATCATCCTTTACCCTCTTTCTCTCCCCCCGCTCCCCCTCACACCCCGTCTAATGAAAATCACTGCAGAAATGTAGCTCCCAGCTCCTCTCACTAGAATCAGTTCATTTTAGACATTTGAATCCACCCTTCTTCCCCAAGTTCACACATACACATGGTTTACCCAATTTTTTTAATCAGAAATTTTAGACCACAGGTCCTTGCCACCACCACTTTCCGTCATTTAAATGTCCTCACTGGTCCAGTTGGTCAGAGGGAGAGGCAGATCATGAAAGGATTCTCAAATCGTTTTTGCTGCTGGTGGCCTCCGTAGAAGCATCACCTCCAAATGTTCTGATTCAGAGAAGGGGATTTAGGAATGGTGGTCCGGCTTTTCACAATAATTGGATTTTGAGTCTTGGTTCCTAACATCTCTGCATCAGCCCTCCACGTCAGTTTCAATCAGGTCAATTCTGATTCGGGGCAACTCTGGATGTGTCAGAGAAGAGCTTGTACTCCCTAGCATTCCAAGGACGGTTTTTTTGTTTTGTTTTTCAGACGTAGATTACCAGATCTTTCTTCTGGGGTGTTTATGGGTGGACTCAAAAAGCCAAACTTTCAGGTAACAGTTAAGTATCAAGACATCAGACACAGAGAAAGAGAGAGAGAAAGACCGAATTCCTATCACACCCAAGGCTAAGCCTCTAACCATCAAAGCGAATGATCTTTTTCAGTCAAGTTCAGTAACACACAAGGAACAAACAGGTCCAGATCAGAGAGTCTGATTGATAGGCTGTGGCTATTGCATTAACCAGTAAAATCATAAGAAGGAAAGGGTTTTGGAGGCTGAAGGTGAGACGAAATAGGGCAAAGGGAAACGAGTGACTTGTCAGCATAGTTAGAGCCCTAGGGACATAGCAGGTTGCCTGCTGGCTTGTGGAACACCAGATCAGCCTGTTGTAACCGCTGGAGAAAGCTGGGGCTTTCTAATCTGCTAGAGATTTGCAGCCTCACAAGAGCCTGGAACAGCCAAACCATCAGGCAGAGACTCTTTTAATCTTGATTATGCAGGATTGAACCTGATAGTTGGCCAGTTGACCTCCCTTTAGACCCGACCTGAGTTGGTTCAGTGGACAAGTATCTCTTACTTGTACCAAGACAGAAATTTCTTCCATAGCTTTTAAAATATCCATGGGGGTCTTTTCTGTCTTACTCATTATTTATGTTTTTAAATTTCTGTTATTATTATTTTATCCTTATCACCTTATTTTGATTTTATTTTTTGTTGTTTCTGTTGGGTTTCCCAATTTGTGAAGCACAGGAGGAGCAGTTGCACAGTGAAAATAACTGATACAAGGATTGACATAGGTGAGGATGGGGTGGGGTTGATGGGGGGGAAGAGTATTTCAGGAGTAAGCAATGAAGGAGCAGGGAGCACTAGAACTGATTGTGATCGCACAACTCATTTTAAAGACAATTGATCGTGGGGCTATGGAGAGATGTTCTAAAACTGATGTGTTAGTGGTTGTACAATTCTTCTTGATATGACTGAATGACTGAATTGTATATTTAAATTATGTGCCAATAAAACTGTCCGGTGGGGTGTCGTGGTTTATAGCCTCAGAAATTGACAAGAGCAGTTCAATTCTGTCCTATGGAGGAGCTATGAGTTGGAATCGACTCAACGACAATGAATTTGATTATGAATCATCGTTAAGAACAATCCTATTCCTTGCATCGCTGTTGTGTGCAATCAAGCCCGTTCCGACCCATAGTGACTCTGTGCACAACTGAGCAAAACACTGTCCCATCCTGCACCATCCTCACAAGTGTCCTCATGCTTGAGTCCATGCTGCAGCCACTGTATCTACTCATCTCCTCGACGGCCTGCCTCTTTGTGATACCCAGGTACTTTACCAAGCACGGGGTCCTTCTCCAAAATCTCCAAAATCCTCAAAATCTCATTGACAGCCTGCCCAAAGTACGTAAGGCAAAGTGTCACCTTCCTTGCCTCTGAGGAGCATAGGCTATACTTCTTCCAAGACAGATTGTCCTTTAAACCGCCCATGGTGCTTTCCATATTCTTCTCCAGCACCACAATGCAAATGCATCGGTTCCCCTTTGGTCTTCCTTATGAAAAGTCCAACTTCCACATGCATATGAGGCTATTGAAAATACCATGGGTCAGGCACACCTTAATTCATAAAGTAGCACCAACCCTATAGAAGAGAGTGATATCCTAGCGTGTGTGTGTGTGTGTGTGTGTGTGTGTGTGTGTTTTATAGAGAATATTCCAGGGTTTAGGGGGGTTTTTTTTGTTTTGTTTTGTTTCTTTGTTTCCAAAGAGTGGCTGGTAATTCAAACCACTGACCTTTTCATTAGCATCTGGTCGCATAACCATTGTGCCACCATGATTCTCTCTATTCCAAATAACTATCAGGTAAATACTCATTCTAACAGCAGGTTTCCCATTGTTTCTTCTATTACTGACTTGTAAGTCAAGCAATACTGGACAGGCTCTGTTAAAAGGTATTCCTTTCAGCTGACTCACCATGAAATATTTAGTCTAATCTAGTTGATGTATCAGGTTGTCATTGGATGGGTAGGGCTTAGGTGAAAGAATAACATGTATTTCTAAGTTCTCTTTCTAAAATGAAGAAATAAGAAGCCAGAATCATGGTGATTTGAGATTTAAAGAAGCAAATGATATGCTAGAGTATACACACTAGCCATCTACCAGCAGAATCAAGGTAAGACAAGGTGAGAACTGGAGCGTCACAGAAATAAAATTGACCTTCAATTGTTGTTGTTAGGTATCATTGATTGGTCATAACTCACATTGACCCTATGCAGAACAAAACACTATCTGCATCATACTCATAATCCCCATGTTTGAGTCTATTGTGTCAGCCCATCACATTGAGGGTCTCCTTATTTTTTTACTGTCCTCCTACTTTATGAGGCATGATTTCTTTCCCCAGGAAATTAGTCTATCTGATAGCATGCACAAAATACATGAGATAAAGTATCACCATTCTTGCTTCTAAGAAAGCCATTCTCTGGCAGTTCTTTCTCCAAGATAGATTTGCGTATTTTTTTTGAAGCTCATCTGGTTTATAGATAGCATCAAGTTGGTTCCAACTCCTTACAATCCTATATGCAACAACATGAAACACTGTCCGTCTTGCACCATCTTTACAAGTGCTGTGATGGTCGGTCCCCTTGTTGGAGCCACTGTGACTATTCATCCCCTTGAGGGTCTTAACTATCTTTCACTGACAGTCTCTGGCAGCTCAGTGTATATGCACTATTCTTTACCAACACTATCAATGAAATGCATTAATTCTTCTCTCTGCCATTCCTTATTCATTTTCTAGTAGATAGAGAGATAGAGAGATCGAGAGATGATAGATAGATAGATAGATAGATAGATAGATAGATAGATAGATAGATAGATAGATAGAACTCCATGACTTGGGTCAGGTGCATCTCAGTACTCAAAGTGACATGTTTGCTCTTTAACACTTTAAAGAAGTCTTTTGCTGAAGATTTGTCCAATGCAAGGTGTGATTCAATTTTGTTTAGGACATCTTAGATTAAGAAGGGACTTAGTATTTCCATTGAGATCCAATGTAAGAGTCTGTTCCAAATCTCTTGCCCATTTTTAACTGGAATTTCTTATTATTACATTACATGAAACATCAAGGGGAGATGGGAATAATACACAGAATCACTGTGCCAAGAAGAGTTGTTAAACATTCAGCTATTTTAAGAGGTAGCAGATGGACTAGAACTCATGGTGCTAAACCTGTGGGTCGCAACCCCTTTGGGGATCAAATGACCCTTTCATAGCGATCATCTGATTCATCACAGTAGCAAAATCACAGTGATGAAGTAGCAATGATAATAATTTTATGATTGGGGGCACCAAAACATGAGGAACTGTATTCAAGGTTCACGACATTAGGAAGGTTGAGAACCAATATACTAAAGGAAGAAGTCCAAGTGGCACGGAAGACATTAGGAAAGGACAGATCTGTGGGAATCGACAGAATGTCAACTAAAAAGTTTCAACAATAGATGCAATACTGGAAGTGTTCACATGCTTATGTCAAGAAATTTGGAAGACAGCTACCAACCAACATCCATATTTGTGACCATTAAAAAAAGTTAACCAACAGATTGAACATATAGTTGACATTTAATGACATAATACATTGACTGCATTCTTACCACATGATTCAGAATGCATCAATAAGTGGTTTGTAAATAAAATGGCTAATCATGACGTTTGTTGTTGAATTTTTTCTCCTTTATCATTTCCAGCAAGAGTCCTTTAAACCCAAGCAGAGGCAGGCTGGATATCCAAACTACTGTGTGACACATGCTCAGTCTGAACAGTTTTGTGATTTGAACTCCTGAACTCATGACATGTCCTGTCTCTGTTCTTGATTTCCTTATTTGTGTCTATTCTGATGTATGCTTTGGTCTCCATGAGTCTTCTCAATAGTAATGACCCATCTATATTGCTATCTGTTGTGACTTAGGTTTTTGTTTAAGCACTAACTCTATTTCTCCAAATGATAACAGACTGTGCTCACTGACTGCCTATACCTCCTCAATTTTCCTTCCGAAAGGACTACCTCACACTCTTTCTTCATAAAGCTCTTTCCTTATGGCTTGGGTTTCCCTGTTTCCATGGGGTCTATTGCTTATTTAAGAAGGAGAGTAGTTTATTATGATGATTATAGAAGGTGAGTTAATACACATACATATATACGAATTGCACAAATTACAACTCAGTCACTTTTGACAAAGTGAATATATTCCTGTGCAGCACATGACTAGATTAGACAACATCCACAAATCACCCATTTTCTCTCCCTAGCTAAGAACCCCTAGCTCAGTTTGTCTACTTCTTTTTAACGCTCTGTAAATAGACTTAAACAATACATACTTGTTTGTGCTTAATTTCTTTGGCCCGACACAATGTTTAAAAGATTTATTCATATTATTACATAGGCCTTTATTCCTGTTGCTGCACATCTCTCCTTGCTTGAATACAATGCAATGTACTTAGTCATTTAGCTATTAAGAAAATTTTGGGTTGCTTCCAATTTTCTGAGTGGTACAAATAATGTTGTTAAAAACATACCTGTTTAAAAAAAAAACATACCTGTTTGAGTCTTTGAGTAAACATCTGTAAGTTTCTGTTTCCTATGCACCTACAGTGAGGAGAGTGGCTCACACTAGTTGTGAGTGTTCAGCACTAGTAGATTGGGCCACACACTTGTTCCAAGTGGACACACTGGTTTGTATTCCCATCAGCAGAGTGTGAGACCATTCCAGCTGCTCTTATCACGACCAGCTATTGTGGTGCCATCTTTGATTCCTTCATTTTAACTGCACAGCTCATTCCTCTCTCACTGATTTCCACCCCAGCCCCCAAACCAGGGACTCATAGCAGCAAGCTCACACCAGCATCCCTGAGCAGGCTGCCCCAGGATCACAAATGTCTGGCTCAAGGACACCTTCTGTTTGCCCTTTACTTGTATGTAAATCTGGCCTCACTTTGGCAGGATAAGCAGCCATGGTTTTGCTGTGCCCTTGACCTTGGGCTGCTAATATAAGGCCAGCTGTTCAAACCCACCAAACTCTCTGGGGGAAGAAGGATGAAGCTTTTTACTCCTATAAAAATATAACCACTTCGAAACTCCATGGAGCAGTTCAACTCTGTCCTAGAGGGTGGTGATGAATTGCAATCAATTTGATGGCAGTAGGTTTAGATTTGGGATTGGAAAGGATTGGGCCAACCCCTGTGCAAGAAACACTCTTCACAATCACCATCTCTTGCTGCCCATGCTGCTTTTAAGTCATTAAAAAGGCTTCCAACCTTTCCGGCATGTAACCAAAAAGCAATCCACTGCACTCGAGTTGATTTCTCAGGGGATCTGAGCCTTCGCGAATCTCCATGGAGGCAGACAGCCTCATCCTTCTCTCACAGAATAGCTGCAGAGTTTGAACCACCAACGTTGCGTTAGCTGTCCAAACCTTACCCAATAAGCCCACCCACCACAGCTCCTTGCACTAAGCTCACTGCCGTCAAGTAGATGACAAGTCTAAGCAACCTTACTGGATGGGATAGAAAGAACTGCCCCACCCTCACCCTCTGGTTTTGAGACTGAAAATCTTTATGTGAGTAGAAAGCCTCATCTGTCTCCCATCTGACCTTTCATAACCACTCTGACACCAGTATTCCATCTTTGCACTAAAGCAAGGCTCAATCAGAACCCCTCTGCCTGCTCTGACTTATCGACAAACTCTGCAAGACACCGATTTTGTTTGTAACCTGGGACCTACTTGGACTGCTTTGTCTATTTGCTTTACAAGTGAGTTCAGCCCTATATGCACGATCAGTAAATGGATGGCATATACTATATCTTCTCTTTAGAATTCTCATGTCTGGCTTTTCCCACATTTGGAATTCTGTTAAGCTAGGCAGTCTAGAGAAACAAAACCAGCAACACTCATATATATGTAGAACTTGATAGAACTTTCTATCAAGAAGTAATTGCAGGGCTCAGCCCCAGGGACGTAATGGTTGAGTGCGGAACTGCGGTCCACGGGCTTGGCAGTTCAAATCCAGCAGCAGCTCTCCAGGAACAAGGCTGGGTAGCTCCCATGACCACCAGAGGGCAGTGATGCCCCCCCCACAAAAAAAGAAGTAATTTCATATTAAAAAGGTATCTCCTCCCAGTGCAACTTAAGCCCTTGGGTCCCAAGAAGTTTTGGGAGCCCTCTTCAGACTCTAGTAGCTGCAGGCCAATGATAAAGAAAAGTGAAGTGAAAAACAGGCTGGTGGGTATTGAGTCCCATGGATCTAAGGTCAGCAGAAGCATGACAGGGCATCCAGGGCCCCTCCTGGCAATAGACACACAGACCCAGCAAGAATGAAGGTGAGAGACAAGAGAACGAGGAAGGAAGTTGTCAGTTTCTCTCTTTCAAAAAGATGGAACTTCCCAGAAGGCATTGGCAGGCTGTGTCTGATTGACAGATCGAACCCCACCCTTCCACAAGTGCAAGTGGACAAAAAGATCCAGCTTCCACAGGAGTGACTTCATACAACCCCAGGGATATAACGACAAACACACACACACACACACACACACACGAAGCTAAACCTATGAATGTGCAAATGTTATGTATATTCTATTTCACAAGCCAGGTCTTTTCAGATGTCTGTGGTAGTTATAGAATCGTTTGTCAATTTGAGGATTATGAGTGAATATGTGGAGTCCAGCTTGTGGGCATGGACTTCTGAGGATTCTGGGAACTCTGCTATTCCTCCCTGGAGGTGGGAGATCTCTCTCCCTCTCCCTCTCCCTCTCCCTCTCCCTCCCTCTCCTTCTTCCTCTCCCTCTCCTCTTTCTCTTCCTGTGAAACAGTTCTGAGAAGCCAAAGTTTCAGAGTTGAAGGAACCACGTGGGTCTCCTGCCAGTGCTGAGAAGTTTACAATGCCACTGGATCCACAAGACTTCCCATCCACTGGCCTGTGATCTTCCTGCATTCGGTGTCATTGCACATGTTGTGTGAGTCTTAAGACTAGAGGAATATATAGATTGGTATCTGCCATATGGGCTAACATCGGACTTATGGACTTTATCTGGACTGGGCTAGGATGTTCAGTTGCTCTTGTTTATAAAGCTATTTCTTATACATATATGAGTGTCTACGAATTTTTTTCCTCTAGTCTACCCAGATTAACACACTCCCCAACCATGAAGAATCCTTTAAAATGGTTGAGAAAAAAGTGGATAGGAGGAAGATGATAACATCATAGACATTATAACAAAAGTATGGTTTCTGTTCCTTCATACTGAAAAAATTAAAGTTTAAACAAAGTTTATGATATCAAGTCCCTATAGGATGTATTTCTTATGAAATCTCCTCAAAGAGAAGCGTCTCACATTCTTCTTTCCAAATGTGGTTTCCTTTAGTAGAAAAGAGACCATGTAAAGCCTTAGTCAATTTCCTTCCCAAATGCAAAGCACTTCGAATCCTTTGGATAAGACATTTATTTTCCAAATCCACTTTCATGGTCATGTATTTTTTTACCTATAGTTTGACTACCCATTTAAGACACATAGTATTATGAGAAATAAAGTTGAAGGTTATAACATACTTGCTATGCTGCATGTTATAACATATGTTCAAGTTATAGATGCCCTAATAAGCAAAAGAGAACAGATATTCATAAAGAAAAAGTTGATTTAGAATCTTTCAACTGTTATCTGTGAAGAGAAATACCCCTAGCTTCTCGTCTCTTCTAGAAACAAAACCTATTTCTCATTTGCAATGCAACATATATTACCTACAATAATGCATCCTCCAATTATTCTCCTGGAAACAAATTTCCTCCCAGATGAAAGGATTTCTATCTACAAGTGAGTGTACCGCCCTTATTTTTCTTCTCTTAAAATCTGGCTTGAACACACTCCCTTTTGTAAATAACAAGTGGGATTTTGTTGTCTCGATATAAATGAATCTCCCGTCTCTCCTCTCTCTGTAAAAGGAAAGCAGTGTATTTAATATTTTTGTATAATTCAATATTCCAAGTTGAATGGAAATTATAAACCTCTCACCAAGGGTCAATTTTACCATCTGGCGTTCAATAATAAATTTCCTAACTTCAAACTGTGATTTTTTTTTTGAGAACTAAATTTGAGATCATTTAAAATTATTTTCCCTCCGCCATTTCTATGATTTTGTCTTCAGCAGAAGAATAACACATTATTCCATTAATTAAAATTAAATGCCTCTCTTGAATATACCTGTAAACCCATTAGACTCTTAAACTACCATTTGTGGTTTTTAATTGACTTTTCCTAGACTTCATTGAGTTGCACATACACAAGCTACTCTATAATCCCCTTGAGTCATGCATTTAGGTCCTATTAACACTAATGGAATTTATATACGTGCGCACTGGGGGAGAATAAGCCCCTTAAACACCCTTTTAATGGAACAGTTTTGTTTCTTTCCAGTTCTCTTCACTCTCCTGTGTGGACTTTCTTTTTCCAATATGTGCTTCCAAATAATGTCGCTCTGATTTCTTTTTCAGCTATTGTACATTATTCTTTAATCAACTGCAGGGCTCCAAATAAGACTTGACTTCCCCTCTTTTATTGATCATTCTCAAGAAAGGCAGCAGGCCTAAATCAGCACTACTATATGCGACTTTGATTTCAATCCACTTCTTCATAGAACAAATATCTATACTCCACAGACTGTGTTTTATCTTCCTGTAGAGTTGACTAACCAGAAGTGAATTAAGATCATGAATATGTTACCCAGGAGGCTAAGAGTTTTCTATCTTCACATGAAAATAAATAGACTCGCTTGCAGACTCACTCGTGTGGAATGCTTTTACTTATACTTCACCAGTATGTTTCTGAAGGAACTCTGGTGGCATCAAGGTTGTGAGGTAATCTGCAATTCCACAAGGTTGGCAGTTCGAAGCCACCAGCGACTCTGTGGAAGAAAGATGGGGCCTTCTACTCCCATGAACAGTTTCAGTCTCGAAAACTCATGGGGACAGTTCTACTCTGTCCTCACTATGAGTCATCATGGACGCAATGGCAGCCAGTACAGTGTAGTGATTGTTTTTCTTGTAGGATTCCAGCAATGTGTTCAAATTTAGAACAGTAAAGGAAGAAGAAAATAAATCGTCGCCATAAATCATCAGGAAGAAAACTCCACTGCCAATATGTATGCTGGCGATCGTATTTTT
Source organism: Nesogale talazaci (assembly GCA_004026705.1). NCBI lineage: Eukaryota > Metazoa > Chordata > Mammalia > Afrosoricida > Tenrecidae > Nesogale > Nesogale talazaci. The sequence continues at coordinate 20,710 of PVJH01005763.1, forward strand.
TTGGTGAACTCTTATTTATCGTTTATTATAATATCTTTAGGGATGGACTTTGCGAGTCAGTTTTGTTTTTTCTTTCTTAATGGCAAAATGAGGGGGCACGGGGCAGGATAAGACTATTGCAGCAAAGCAGAGGTTGGCTCGACGCAGACTACACTGGGATGGAACCTGGACCACAGTAGCGTATATCTAATCAGTTTCCTGCCTTGTTTGTCCTGTGATTTGATTTGCTCTCATATTTAGGCAGCCGGCTGGTCCGAAGATCCAAGAGCAAGAAAGAAAGGCAAGGCTCACCAAACCACTTATATCTCCGCCTTTAAATTGATCTCACATGTGTTCATTGGCTATGTTGTCACAACGAATCTACCTACCACGGTGTTCGAACCTGACTTTGGAATGAAATGTGTTGGACAACCGAGGTATCACTCTATCTACCTGCCTCTCCCAACAGACTGGCAGGCTAAGGTAGGCTGGTTTATCTTGGTGGTTTGGCCAGATTAAATAAGACAAGAAAAAAACATTCAACTTCCTTAAATTTTCTCCTCTAAAACCTCAATCCAACCTCATTATTCAGCATTAAGTTTTGCATTCATGCAGTAAAATAGCTTCCATTATACTGTGGCGTGGTGATGTAAAAAGTGTGACAGGATAAAGAAGTTCATGAGAAACATGACTTTATATTCTCTTTCAAGGTTGGAACATTTTAACTCTGGGCAATAATATGTCCACACATTTTTTTCCCATTAATATATTCTCCGTTATGTCTAATTTATTATGGAAATCAAGCTTTTATTTGAATACTTAATCAGATCAAAGAGTTTTGAGCACATTCTGGAGCTGTGATATCTGGAGTCCTTGAATACCAAGGTGAGCATTATGCATAAAATACGCTACTGGGTGCTCATTGAATCAGAATGCTTAGGTTCAATGCACTGACATCTTGGAATTGAAGGAGGGCCATAACTAAATAATAGGTGATAGCATTTGCCCCTTGAGGGTCCAGGAGGTAAAATAGATGTGGGGGCCAGAGCAAAAACAGAATTCAACGAGAGAAAAAACAGATTAGGTAATATTTTAAAAGACCCTCGTCGGACTCATCTCTTAGTTGACTTCTCTGCTGGAAAGAGTGACCGCTCACCATTCAGATCTGCACACAATCCTCTGTGACTAAAAACCCTACATTAGCCCCAGAATAACCTTACTTTCCATTTCCATTCAGAGCATCATCATACTATATAGCAAGGTGGCCCTTGGCATCATCCTACTATATATACAACTGCTACTATATATACAACTGCTATTTCTGACTTGTTAATTCACCCACTCTTGGGTCAGGAGTCCCCTCGTATCTTTTTCTAATGATTTTATACTGTCAGAGTATTGTGGGATGTGATTGTACAAGTGGAACAGAGTAGAGTCTTCCTATTCCTTTACACTTCATCTAAAATCTCGTTCCTGCATCTCCCTAGGACCGGAGGCCTGGAGGCATAGCGGTTAGGCATTCGACTGCAATCTGCAAGGTTGGCAGTAGGGAGAAAGATGGGGCCTTCTACTTTCATAAACAGTGACAGTCTCAGAAATTCACAGGGGCAGTTCCATCCTGTCTGAGAGGGTCACTCCTTGGGGAGTTTGGGTTCTGCTCTGGATTCCTTGGTAAAGTTTTCAGCCATTCTCTAACTTCGTCTTTTTATTTAACGCTTTACTTAAATGAACACTCAGTTCTTGCCCCAGAGCTTATATGTGAGAAATGAAAATATACAGATGTATAAAATAATCAAAAGCCCAATTTTTACCTACTGTAGGTTTTTCTCGAGCTCAGCTAAAAGCTATTTAGAACTAGGGGCATTTGTGTCTGGCTTGACAGATGGGAGGCAAGAAGGAACATCAGCTTTTGCTTTCCCTCCTCTCATCTCCTACTTCCCCAGCATCCTTATCAGTATCCTGGGTCCTCTCATGATCTGAACTAGTTGGGAAACAAAGGTATTGGTGGTGGTGGGGGGGGGGGGGTTGTAGCTATCGCAATGGCTGGAAGGATGGGTGCTTTGGCATCTAGCATTGAAGCATTCGGCACTTGGTAGTTGATCAGAGCTGGCCCTTTCTCTAGTGAAGTGATTTGGAGAGCTTTCTCAGAAGTCTACAAATTCTTCTTCAAGGAAGGGACTTTTTTCAGACTCATTGTTCATAAAGGAGACCTGGTGGCACAGGGGGCTAAGCGGTAGGTTGCTAACTACACGGTTGGTAGCTCAAAACTCGGCACCTCTGCGTGAGAAAGATGAGGCTGTCTGCTCCCTCCGTGATCTGTTTACATGCACAGAAACCCTATGAAGCAATTCCAGTCTGCTTTCGAGGCTTACTATGCGCAATGGGTTTTTCGTTTTTGTTAGTTGGTTCATTACTTCATAAGATGTCCAGCCCTCCCTCTGTAAGCATTTAGCAATCTATCCCAGATTCTCTCTGTGAAATCCCATCAGCATCCAAGCAGTCCTCTTGGCAAGATGACTGTCCCATGGGCTCCAAGCTGGGTCCACTTTCTTACACTGAGCCCTTGTGAGTTCATTTACTTCAAGGGAAACTTCACGCATCCCCGGTTTGCAGTCAGCGAAACTGCTTGCCTCCTTCTTTCAGTCTTTTCATGTATCGGTGCATACATTCTCAGTTAAAGGGCACATATCAAAAGTTCCAGGTGGGCTCTTTGAATCTCCTTGCACATAAATTGCCATATGCATACATATACCCTAAATAGCAGGTCTTCTCCATTCTTCCAAGGAAGGAGTGGGTCCTCCTGTCCCAGCTGTCTCCAAAGGAATCTTGTCTCTGAACCTTTCACTTTCTTACCAGATGGCTGTGAGGGGGTTGCCAGTGCTCAGAGGACCTGCATCACGGTCACGGAGCATGTCCTGAAGAAGTAATTTTGCCTCTCCCTTGGCACTCTGTTTTCATCCTCAGTCTTTGAAGACATAGCCAGAACACTGGAAATGTTCCCCCATCTTATACTGTGTTACACTTGTTTGTAACAACTGCTTACCTTCAAACCACTCTCTACCTTCACTGATCAGACACCTGTAGGCTGAATCCTCTTTCAGCAAACTCCAGTTGGTGAACTAACTCTACCTCAAACACACCTGTAACCTGAGGACTTATGACCTGAAAATTCGTGGTGCTTGAAGAAGCAGAAGGCAACTGTACCAAGGTTATTGAACTGCAGACAATCATTGACTTACGACATCAACACTCTGTATGAGGTATTAAGATATTTATTAGTCTGGCAAAACTATGATTGACATTCTCAGTGAATAGTTTGGTGACATTCCCCTGACAACCAAATCCCATTGTTGGTATAAATAGCATCCAGCCACAAAAAGATCCATTCTGTACAAATGAATAATTCTAGTATTGCCATACAGAATTAGCCTATATTGGCCCAATAGCCCTCTGTCAAAAATGTTTTTAAAAATTAGTACCAGGGGCTAATCAACAATATTAGTGGAAGATTTTTAAGCCTCCAGGGAGATGATCAAAAAGACTCTCTCCCATAAATTAACAAGGAGGTCTGTAAAAGGAGCCAAAGACTGATTTAAATAACACAGATCCAGAAAGCAGTTTTGGGCTTGCACTAAACCCTAACTCCAATTTAAGAATAATTGCTTCTCATGTCATGGGCCTGCTCAGTCCTCATCCTCAGGAAGGGAACACAGAAGACATGGGTGCTATAGCAAAGTGTAGTGAAGAAATTAGATAGTGTCTGACTATCAGCTAAAATAGTATCTGGGGTCTTAAGGGCTTGTTTCCAAACAAGCAGTCATCTATGTGTCAACTAAGTCCACATAGAAGAAGCACATGGATGACAATGGAAGCTGAAGATACATTTGTGAGACCTACATAGGAAATAAAGCTCTGGTGATTTCCCTCTTTGTTAGTCTGGGTTACTAGAAAAACAAGTCCAGAGACTTCACATGTGTATAAGAAAAGGTTTCATATACAAAATCAATTGGATATTGAAAAAACATCCCAGCCCAGTCCAGATCAAGCTTATAAATCTGATATTAGCCATATGTCAGAGACCAATCTATAAATTCCTCTTCAGACTCAGGAAACACATGCAATGACACCAATTGCAGAAAGATCACAGGCCAGTGGGTGAGAAGTCTTGTGAATCCAGTGCAGTTGTAAGGATCTCAGCACTGGCATGTGTCTCCAAGTGGCTCCTCCAGCTCTAGGGTTCTGGCTCCATCAGCATAGCTCCATGTTTCTTGTCAGCTGGCATATCTGTCTTTCAGGGAGTGAGCCAGTGCCCTGCCTCCAGCAAGCTCTTTATCTCCTTAATGCCTCCAAAGAAGTCATCAAGCTGCAAACTGATCAACAGGCTAAACTCCACCCCTTTACTCTTTAAGTCTCAAATTGGCCACAGAATATGTAACTACCACATCCTCCATCCATAGTAGAGGGATGGGAAAAAGCTAGTTAACAAACAGAGAGCATTGAAGAGACGACTATAGGAGATCAAAATGACAAGCCTGACTTGAACAGTTAAAATCTTGATTCCCCTTCTGAGGATGCAGGTCAGGCCCGATCTGGTTTTCAGTGTTTTTGTGTGTTTTGTTTGTTTTTGTTGTTCATATTGGGGTTTATCTCAGATGTGGTTTGCCATTGGGGGTAACCATGTTGACTCTGTGTCATATCTTTTTCTGTATGTTAGTATATGAAATCCAGGCTTGTAGAGATGGCAAGTAAAACAAAGGTTTCTGGGAGATACAGTGAGTGGGGTAGGGGCACAGAAAAAGGGAACTGATGTCGAGTTCAAGAAGTGAGAGAATGTTTTGAAACTGACTGTGGCAGCAATTGTTCAATAGTACTTGATGTGATTGAACGATGGCTTCCAAGACAATAATTCTTTAGAGGAGTAGAAAGCCTCTACTTTCTCCCTTGGAGCAGTTCGTGATCTCAAACTGCTGGACTTGGGATTGGCAGTCCAAAGTGTAGTCGTGAAGCTTCTAAAGGTACCCGCTTTCAGTAAAGGAATTTAATTGATATGAGTTTAAGTGTGCTTGCTTATAGAACAAGGCAGTGCTGTGAGTTAATGCACTGGACTGCTAGCTCCTGCGACTATCTACAGTCTCAGAGACCCTGCAGCACAAAAGATAGAAGCTTAAAGAAGAACATGAATCATACCTGAAGTAGGTGATCATTCCTCCAGACTGGGGGTCAGCAAACTTTTGAGAGAGAAGAGCGAATCCTGACACTCACAAAAATTGTAAAATTATTCAAGAGTCATAAATATATTTTATAAATGAAATATATATTACAAACAAATGAAATCACCATTATATAAATAATATCATCTATCTTTTCATTGTTACCTTACAGCCACTTGTGCATACCAAAAGAACCGCATAGAGCTGTCAAGACAGTTTGCCAACCCCTGATGTAGATGGTTGATGCAAGAAAAAGTCTTGTTTGTAAAGTCCAGCTAGGGGCCCTAGTGGGAAAACAGCTAAAAGTACATGTGCTCCCCCTGAAGATTACAAACTAGAAACCCTATGGGGAAATTCTATTCTGTCACGTGGGGTGGGGGTGTCTCTGAGTCAGAAATCAACTCCACAACATCTAGCAACAGCTCAAGCTGCAAAGGGCCCAGTGTATTTTAGGCCATCCTCTCTTTCTGCCCTATTTTCTCTCTCTCTCTCTCTCTCTCTCTCTCTCTCTCTCTCTCTCTCTCTCTCTCTGGTAGTTACATAATCTGATGTCAATTTGAGGATGAAGAGTGAAGGGGTGAAGTTTACCCTGTCAGTCAGGATATAGACAGAGGCCTCTATGGGCATGGCCTTCTCCCAGTGATTCTGAGAACTCCAGTATTTCCTCCTTGGAGGTGGGTCTCTGTCTCTCTCTCTGTCTCTGTCTCTGTCTCTCTCTCTCTCTTTCTCTCTCCTCACTCTTTGTGAGACATACCTATGGAGAAGACACATGGACCTACCCTGATGCAACCAGAGTCCTGGGAGCTGAGGAAACCACATGGAGACCTGGAGACCCACGCCAGCATTGAGATCCTTACAACACCACTGGATTCACAAGACTTCCCACCCACTGGCCTGTGATCTTTCTGCATTTGGCATCATTGCATGTGTGTTCGTGACTCTGAAGAGGACTCTATAGATTGATATCAGACATGGGCTAAGATCAGATTTATGGATTTGATCTGGACTGCACTGGGCTGTTTTCTCAATGTCCAATTAGTTTTGTATATAAAACTCTTTCTTATACACGAGTGTATAAGATATCCTTTAAATCTTTTCAATGTTACCTTACAGTTACTTGTGCCGTACTTTGTTTCTCTAGTCTACCCAGAAAAATAGACGCTCGCTCTCTCTCTTCCTTCTCTATATTTTCTTTCTTTTCACTTTTTTAATTGTGGTTTGGGGAACAAGTGACAGAGCAAACGAGTTTTCCATGCACACTCCCTTGGTTGTGTGGCATTGCAATCCGACGGTGTCACCACACTCTTCTCACTTCCTCCTGCGTTTGCCCTTGAGCTTTGCCCTGCTTCCCAGTCCCTTCCTGATGCCTGGGTTTGATCCCAGCACATGCTAGCATTTGGATGGAGTATGAAGACAACCAGAAGATATGTCCATCTTTGTGTTGTCTTTGTCTCTTTTGAGACTTAATAAATGTTTTCCTAAAATTATATTCAAGATGAGGGGGTCTCTTTTGTATCCTAAAACACTACTGAAGGTGGTCAAATTTGGCATTGTTTAATCACTGTAAAGAGCCTTTTATAAATATAATATTCTGAATTACCAAGCTGACTCCAAGAAATAATACTTTTATACCTGTCAGCAATTAACGATAAAGTGTCTCTGTTTAGCCTAAAATTTTAATAGTGCAGTAGGTGGATTATAAAACTAGGGAAACAAAAACGAGTGGGAGCTTTCAGAAAGCTACAAGGCAGCAAAGAAATAATAAGTTTACAGGGAGGGTTAGGTTTTCTGAATAGACTAATAACATTTCTTTGGCCTAGGATAAGTGAGAGAAAGAAAATGAAAATTTAAATGGGTCTTGACTTAAGCTAAAGGCCTAACAAGCTGGGTTAGTATTCTTTTATGGGAAGTTTTTTTCCTTTAGATTTCTGGAACTTTTCACTACTTGCTTCTCAAAGATCCTTTTACACCACAAGGAGGAAAAGGAAATGAACCACAGGTAGTAAAGTGGTCTGCTGATAGCCACCCAACAATTACAGAGAAAATTTGAGGTTTTCTGTTCTTGGCCCAGACAAATAACTTGGCCCTATCAGGGCTTCAATTGTGTTTTATTTGTTTGTCTTTAAACTGCTTTAAAAGGTAATCCTTGCCGTATTTAATGCACTAAGTGGTAGTGAGGTTCAAACAAGGGGAAAATGACAATGCATAAGAAACATCCCTCCACCATTCCTTTTCTCCAAATCTCCAAACCACTCATGGTGCTATCTCCTTGTAACCTAGTCATGAGATTACTCTCCATTCAGAATATTAGATCTGCCCTAGATTTGAAGCATCTGTCTCGGGTCCCTTAGCATTTGTGTCACTAGAGACCAACACCAAACCCATTGACACCAAGTGGATCCCAACTCTCAGTGACCTCATCAAGGGTTGCTGCGGCTGGAAAAGCTTTGCAGGAGCAGCCAGCCTCTTCTTCCTCCCATGAGGTGACTGAGGAGTTCCAATCGCTAACCCTGTGGTTAGCAGCCTATCCTTGACCCAGCAGTCCCGCCAGCACTCCCTTTTGTTTCCCTCAAAGAAAACCACATCACGTAAGAAAGAGGATCTTCTCTTACTCATTTACATCATGGGCTGCTTTCCAGAAAGAAAGCTTGTCTTCATTATCCAGTGCTTTTATAACAGAAACACCACAAGGGAGTGACTTGAATGAACAGAAGTCTCTTTTCTCACCGTTGAGGAGGCCAGAAATCCAAAATCAGGGTGCCTTCTAGGAAGGAAGGCCCTCTTCTGAGCTTTTGCTCCTCTTCAGTCTTCCTGTGGCTTGGGATTTGGCTCCTCCTAACCCACCACCCTCTCTGCTTCTCTTGATTGCTTGCTTTAATCTCTTTTAGATCGTAAAAGAAATTGACTCCAGACACACCCTACAGTGATTCTGCCCCATTCACATACAAAAGACTACCCATTCCCAAATGGGATTTTAACTAGAGTCTTAGCCAGCTGGATAACAAGATGGATTTTGTGGTCACTGGGTGTCCCTGAGTCAGCTGACTCACAGTGACCCTGAATACACCAGAAGGAAACACCAGCACATCCTAGACCATCCTCACAATGGTTGTTTTGGTTGAGCAAATTGTTGCATCACTGTGTCAGTCCAGTTCATTGAGGGTCTTCTCCCCGGAGGGCAGCAGTTCTCAACCTGTGGGTTGTGATCCCTTTGGGGGCCAAACAACCCTTTCACAGGGGTCACCCTATTCATAACAGTAGCAAATTTACAGTTTTGAAGTAGCAATGAAAATAATTTTATGTTGGGGGGTCACCACAGCATGAGGAACTGTCTTAAAGGGTCACACCATTAGGAAGGTTGAGAACCACTGCTTTAGGGGAACACAATTCAGTCTATAGGATGCTACTATTTGGCCTCTAGAAATTCATGTCTTTCAGACAAACAAAGCACATGCACTCCCCTCCTCTCATCTAAAAAGTCTTACATAAATAAACTCTAAGCCCAAATGGTCATCTTCTAAATCATCTAAATCAAATTTGAGTGAAACTCAGGCATATTTCATTATGAGTCAAAATTCATGTTCATCTATAAACGTGCAAAATCTAGATGATAAAGTATCTGCTTCCAAAGTACAGTTGTGGAACAAGCACAAGATAGACATTTCCCCTACAATTATCCAAAACCCAACAGTTGGCATTCACTCTCAAGGCTCATTGAGGTGATATCCCACCTCCTGAGGTCTGCAGGATACCCAATGCCCACTCGGACCACAATTCTGCTGCCTTGGCTTTAGGCCACTTCATCTAGTCCATATCATGGCAGCCCTATATCCTCAGCCCCATTGAGTCCTGTTCTTCTCTCCCTTGGACATGGAAGCCCTACTTTCTCACCTTTGAGTGGTGGCTTCATCCCTCTCTCACATTTTAACAGCAGCCCCCTAGTTGAGAAATGAATCAGCAAAGATCCAAATCTAGCTGGCTGTGACACTATCCTTTGAAACCAACATAGCCCCTGCTTCTTGATGCTACTTCAACAGCTATGCTGATCTTCAAGCTGCACACCTTTGATCTGTTTCCTTTCTGTACAGTTCCAAGAGGCAGACAGCATTCTTCCTTTCCATCCTTCAATATAAACTGATGACCTTTGGAGATTATTTGGGAGGTTTGTTTTTTGGGGGGTGGGGTGGGGGTGGGCGTCACTGTGCATTAAGGCTAGTTTCATCAGTCATAGGTTTAAACTCTTTAAAAATTATTGGGTGACCATGTCATTGGTGAAAATTTTAGGATGTTTATTTTTACTTTGTGTGACAGAATTTTCCAAATCGTTAACTTTTGTTTTCATTTAACAATCTTTCTTTTCACATTTTACTATGCAAGCAGCATAAAGAACAACTCCTTTATGATCTTGCTTAGAAATCCCCTCAGTCACACAATGGATGTATGTTTGGATCGTGGTAAGAGTTGTACGATACTCACTTCAGCAACACATATACTAAAAAGAGTTGTATGAGCCCCCAATAAAATGATTTTAAGAAGAAAGAAAGGAATACCCTCAGTCAGGTATCCAAGTTCATCACTATGAGTCCTACCTTTCTCCAAACATTTGAACACAGTTCAGACAAGTTATTTGCCACTATACAGGAAAAGCATCACCTTTCCTCCATTGTTCAATCCCATAGTCATCATGTTCTTTTTTTTTCCTTTCAGAATGGAAAACTTTGTATAATTTTATTTCAAAATGCACTTGCCAGTAAGAAACCTATTTCCTTACAATTGGCCCCACTTTCTCCACCACATGTGGGGAGTCCAGGAGACATCTATCTGTCTGTGGACATCTGTCTATGTCTTCACCCAGCAGCCCCTTTCCTCTGTGATGAAGTGCAGCACGGTTTTTATGATGATGAACTAGAACAATTGACACACATGACTTCAGGTTGGGGGTACCTAGACCTTTAATTAAGCCTTCATTGATTTTGAACTGGCTCAGGAGCCTACCCGCCACCACCCCCCCCACCCCACCCCCACCCCCAATCTTTCATCATTTGACACTCAGATCTTTTCCAAGGTTCTTGAAGCCATCTTGAGTCTGAGGTCCTAAGATATCCATGCCTGGGGGGCCAGATGGGGAAGTGGGAAGATGTAGGCTATGACCAGGGGGACCCTGCACAGAATGGGACTCCTGGACTGGGCCAAACAGGAAGGGGACACTGCTGGAAATGGGGTAGGGTTTAATGTGCTCCCATTTCAGTATCTCTTCTCCTTTGTAGTGGGTGTTGGCTCTGCTGGTCCACCCACAGGCCTAGAAGGCCCTTTGTCCCCCAAGCCCTCAGGGCACAGCGCATCATGTTCTTTTAAAGCATTGCCAAAAGTGCATTTAATGCCCACATTTCTAGCAACATTTTGTTGTTGCTGACATATTCATTCCCTAGAATGATAAAGGCTTCTAGCTCTCCTCATTTCTATCGAAGCCCACAGCAGACATATCTTTGGCATTCATAATTCTACTCACAGGCTCTTCAAGGCCATCTAGGATTTTACTATTAAGTATGCTCAAACCCTTGCAGTCTCTACTAATTACGTAATTCCAAACCCACTTCCACATTTGGGGTACCATTAGTGCAACCCCATACTTTTCTATCTCCAGCACTTAGTTTATCTAGTGCTACTATACCAGAAATCACACAAGTTGGTGGCTTTAAAAAACAGAAATTTATTTCCCCACATTTTTAGAAGCTACGTGACCAAATAAGGATACTGACTGCATCTGCTCCAGTGGTTCTCAACCTTCCTAATGCCGCAATCCTTTCATCTAGTTCCTCATGCTGTGATCACCCCCCAAGCATAAAATCATTTTCATTGCCACTTCATAACTGTAATTTTACTGCTGTTATGAAGCAGGTGACCCCTGAGCAAGGATTGTTCAACCCCCAACTCTAAAATAAAGACCTTGTCCCCTACGCTCGGTTCCTGGGTAACCTAAGGGTGGTTTTTGAAGCATTTCCCCCTTTCTGAGTCTCTTGATTGCTTGCTTCATTCTCTTTGATATCTCGGGAGAGACTGGCTCAAGACACACCCTGTCCTAATCCTGTCCCATTCACAAATGGAGTTATATTCACCTGCCTCAACTCATTGCCATGAAGTCTTTTCTGCCTCAAACCTGCCCGTTAGGACCGAGGAGAACAGCTCTGAGGGTTTACAACACTGTCCATCTTTCCAGGAGGAAAAAGACTCCTCTTTCTCCCACAGGGCACCTAGTGGCTTCAAACTCCAGGCCTTGGAATTACAGGCCACTGTTCCACAGGAATGGACTGCCTAAAGGACAAATCGGTCTGCCTTGGAAGAAGTAGGACCAGAGTGCTTCTGAGAGGCAATGGGGGAAAGACTTCGTCTTGCATACTTTGGACGTGCTATCAGGATTGACCAGTGCCTGGAGACGGACATCCTGCTTGGTGAAGGGGAGGGGCAACTAAAAAGAGGGATTGACACGGTGGCTCGGGCATGGGAATGCTTAGGATGGGCTTAGGATGGGAAAGCTCAACCGGGCAGTGTTGGGTTCTCTTGTGCATAAGGTTGCTCTGAGTGGGACCCAATGCGATGGTACCTGACAGCGCCGCCACCACTACCAGGACTCCTCACCCACAGATACTTTGAGGAGACACAACTCAATCCCTATTGATCTCCTGTATTTTTCTAATCCAGCAAAGTGTCATCTAATGGCAGAAAAATTCCTAGGAAGTAGCGGGTGAAACGAAGAAAGCGGGCCAATAAATGGAAGGACATTTTCAGGTTGAACAATTTTGAGGAACTTCCTGACATGGCGCTCGAGTTCTTTCTCACGGATCCCACTGACTCCGACATAGCCTTCGGACACCATCCTGCAAGGCTGAAGAACGAGCCAGCTTACTGGCTGTGACTAGTAATCATGGTGGGGGAGAGCACATGAGCTTTGTTCTGCTTCAAACCAGGTCATCTTCTAAACTGAGATTGCAGCCCAAATCATAAAAACCAAAAATAGGTACCACGTTCTAAAATAATGTACTTGAAAAGCTTTACCTAGGAAGTGAAAATGAAGCCAGGCTGGAAGGTTTATGCAAAACGCTGATGTCAGCATGCTTTCTTGCTTCTGAGAGCGAATGCAAGATGTGGTCTATTCAAATGAGACATCACTTTTATGCATTTCCCTGTTTATTCTTCATTTGTCCTTGCAGACCCAATCTTTAGCCTACCTTGCTTTGTGGCCTCGGAGGATAGAAAGACCCGCACCGGTTACATGGCTGGGCTTTCAGCTGAGTTCAGCGCAGAGGAAGCACTGTCGGGAGATCAGGGCCAGGGAACTGCAGGAGTTGAAAATTGGGTGCTGCATTTAGCATTCCTTCCTGTAAGCAGACAGTGCATCGTGTCAGAGCCACATAGAAAGTTGTCCTGTCTCACTCCTTCTTCTTTCCCAGACTCTGATTTTCCAAAGACTGTGTTACTCTGTGCGAGGAAGAGACCACACCTCCTTAGGGTGGTCATCGTGCCATGGCGAGGGTTTTCCCTGGGCTCCAGTGGAATCGTTTTCTTCACGTGTCTCTTCAAGCCCATTGGTAACACAGCTTCTCACTCAGGGCTAGTCCCTAGATGGGACCCATTTTTTTTTATTAATTCTCTTAACCCTGCCAACACCTCTGGAAGGATTCCTTCGCTGTTTTTCAATGAAATCTTTTAAGTGCACTATCTGTTTCTTATTAAAATGTGAACCGAGATAGGCACAAGTGATAACACGAAGAATTGAAGCAACTTCTGGATTATAGGGCAAAAGGAAAACAAAGCAACATAAAAGGACCCTTTGCCTAAATAACTCGCTGTCGGCTGCTGCTGTCCCTTGTCTCTGCTTCATGTCTCTTCTTTTCTTGATGATGGAGAGATCCCTGCTCCTGCTTCTGAAGTAGCGCTGCAGATACTAGGCAGAAGAGCAAAACTGACTGATGCCTGAGTGAGCGTTCTCTGCACCTTGTTTGCATGTTGCCTCCAAGTTATTTGGTGGGAATCACAAACACTTTGAGTAGAACAGCCATTGCGAGTCATTTCACTTCACTTCATGGGTTGTGGCATCTACATCATCTCCTGTCAACTTGAGTGAAGGGATGGAGTCTAGTCTGTCAATCAGGTCACAGCCAATAATGCCTCTGGGTGAGTTTGGCTTTATCCTGAGGATTCTGGGAACTCCTATCTTCCTCCCTGGAGAGGAAACACAAACTTTTTCTGCTACACATCCCTATTGACCAGCCACATCGAGCCATGCGGACGGCAGTCAGAGCCCTGGAGATGCATCCATTGCCATTGGATCCGCAGGACTTTCCACCCACCAGCTTCTGATCTTCCAGCATTCAGCGTCATTGCATGTGCTGTGTGAGTCTAAGGAGGAATTTATAGACTAGTGTCGGACATCTGGGCTAGGATAGAACTTAGGAACTTGATCTGGACGGGCCTGGGATGTTTTCTCAATGAGCAATTGCTCTATGATATAAAGCTCACTCACACATATATGCATGTCTTTGGATTTGTTTGTGTAGTCAACCTGGAATAACACAAGAGTATTTTGGATGATAAATTTCTGGACAGTGCCCTTCTCCACCTCCCCAAGGATATAACATGAAAATATTTTAGAATATTCATGAAATACATATGAAGGCATCATCTTTTATTCTCCAAATACATTTGAAATGATGCTCATGAAACCAAGAATATTGGATTGCTAGGGGCAGAAAAGAAAGAGAATGGAAACCTTAGGTTCTGAAGGAAAAATCAGTGTAAAGGAAGACTGAAAACCCCTTGCTGTGGGGTCTATTCTAATGGAAGGCAACCCCGTAGGACAGAGTAGAATTTACCAAAGATCTCCAAGTCACATTCTATGGAAGGAGATTGCAACATCTCTCTCCTGTGGGGCAGCAATGGATTCAAACTGCAGACCTTTCAGGTGATAGCCCAACTCTTAACCATGGTGCCAAGAGAATTCCTAATAGGAGTCAACCAAACCCAGTGCTGCCAGATTGATTCCCAATGCCCCGAGCTTATATGAATGCAACATCCAGGAGCAGTGCCTGCAAACCAACTTACTGAAAGTCAATGAGTAAATAATATAAGAGGAAAACAAAGTCAGTAAAAAAAAAATAAAGGCAAAGGAAAACACTGAAAGGAGTGCAAAAAAGAGAAAACGTGAAAACAAGCCTGGTTCACTAATGATGATATCTACCCACCTCCCTCCAGATCTAATCATAGAGGGAAGAAATCCCTTCTATCTTGTTTAAATCACTCTTGTTCTCTCTCTCTCTCTCTCTCTCTCTCTCTCTCTCTCTCTGTCATTTCATAAAGTCAATCCTAATCTTAAACTATATCATTTAAATTATTTTATCTATAGTAAGCTAAATTCTAAGATTTATTAGGGAAGGGACCGTCTTTCTTTACAGCAGAATCATCACAGGACCAGATTCCTCTAAGGAAATGAATGATGAATGAGTCATGAAAAAAAGCAACATTCATTAAAAAAAAAAAAGTTTGCTGATTGGGTAATGTATTGACTGGATTATGTAAGTAAGGTAGAAAAAAAATCCAATAGGCCAAACCCAGTGTGATTTGATGAGTGAGCTGAACTGTTAAATGCAAAGATGATCTTCTGAAATGTCAATCCCCCAGAACCTAATCCATACTAAAAGTAAATAAATAGAGAAGGAAAAAACCTACTGTCTTCCTGATTCATGGTAATTGAATGTAGGATTTATGAAATATGACAGCAGACAGCCTCATATTTGGAGCACTTAGAGGGACTGAGCCACTCACCTTGCAGTCAGTAGCCCAATACCTAATTGAGCTAACTCATAAAAGGTCTTCCTCTTTTTCACTTCTCCTCTACTTTACCAAACATGGTATCCTTTTCTAGTAAATGGTCACCCCTGATAACATGTTCAAAGTATAGGAGACAGTGCATTGCTTCTAAGAAGTATTTTGGCTGTAGGTCTTTCAAGACATATTTGTTTGTTCTTTTGGCAATTCATGGTACTTTGAATATTCTTCACCAACACCATAATTCAAGTGCATTGATTCTTCTTCAGTCTTCCTATTCAATGTTCAATTTTCATATGCATATGAGGTGATTGAAAATGCCATCGCATGGGTCAGGTGCACCTTTGTCCTCAAAGTAATATCCTTACTTTTCAACACTTTAAAGAGATCTTGTACAGCAGATTTAGCCCATGTGATGTGCTGTTTTGTCCCTCTCTCTTTTTTAATTATTTTATTGGGGCTCTTACATATATTATAATAATCCATATATCCATTATATCAAGTGGACATGTAAAATTGTTGAGGTCAACTATTTCTAAGTATTATTGTTCTTCTAGAGTCCTTTGATATCAGCTCCTCTTTTACTGTCACTCTCTCCCCCATCCTGTCACCCCCGTGAACCCTTAATATAATTATGCATTGTTATTATTATTTATACATAGCTTACACCTCCCATTCTATCACTTCACTTACTCTCCTAGTATTTGTCCCCATCAAGGGGGGTTATTCCATCATTGTTGCTATCTGTTCCCCCTTCTCCTCCTTCCTCTCCTTTCCTTTCCCCTACATTCCTAGAATCACTACTCCTATTACTACTTCTGAGGGCATATGTCTATCCTGAGTTCCATATCTTGAAAGCGCCCATCTGTGCTGCTATGCGTACACTGGTCTAGCAGAATCTCTGAGGTAGAACTGAGATAATAGTGGGTGTGGCAGTCACCTACTCTGGTGTCAATTTGAGGATTAAGGGTGTAGGGGTGGAGTCTAGCCTGTCAATCTGGAGATAACCAATGAGACCTCTGTGTGGGCATGGCTTTCTCCTGAGAATTGCAGGGAAATCTGGCCATATTTCCCCCTTGGAGGTGAGAGACTGTCTACTCAGTCCTTTGGAGATCCTCTACTGACAAGACACAAGGCTGACTCCCTGTGAAACATCCTGGAGGAGAAGCCACATGGGCTTACTCTGAGTGAACCAGACCTCTGAAATTGGAAAAGCCACACAGAGAGTCCTGCCAGTGCTGAGATGCTTGAGAAGTCACAGATAAGCCCTAACAGCACTTAGATGCTTCTACCACCACTGGATACACAAGACTCTGCACCCACTGGTCTGTGATTGTCCTGAGGTTATTGCATGTGCTTCGTTGAGTCTGAAAAGGACTTTATAGATTGGTAGCAGACATATGAGCTAATATCAAACTTATGACCTTGGACAGGACTGGATTGGGATGTTTCCTCAATGTTCAATTTCTCTTGTATATAAACCTCTTTTTCATTCATATGTGTGCTAAAGATTTTATTTCTTTAGTCTACTCAGACTAACACAGTGGGGGACAGAAGGATTAAAAAACTTGAGGGATGTTCTGTGTTTCCTCAGGGCTATACTGCTGCTTCCATGTGCACTGATTGTGGATCCAAGCCCAATGAAGTCCTTGACAATGTCAGTCTTTTCTCCATTTATCAAGATATTACCTATTGTTGCAGTTGTAAGGATGTGAGCTTTCTTTCTCTCTTTTTTTGTGTGTGTTTCCTTTACATTGAATTATAGTCCATACAGAAAGTCCAAATTCTTGATCTCCATTAGCAAGTGCTTCAAGTCGTCCTCATTTTCAGCAGCAAGGTTGTGTCTTCTGCGTATCACAGGCTAATAAGCCTTCCTCTAATCCCGATGCCACAATCTTCTTCATACAGTCCAGCTTCTCTGATAATTTGCTCAGCACACAGGTTGAAGAAGTGTCAGAGGAAGACAGAACTTTCCCACAATTATAATACTCCAAATACTAGGCAGACTGTTTACTAACATTTGTTATAAGAAATTGAATTAGCTATCCTCCCTGAAACTCCTAGTTATCTAAGACTTTTGTGTTGTCTCACAACAAGGCTAACTCCCCTGCTGTTAGCATGATGGCTCCCTTCCTTTGAAGCCTGTGGGAGGATTCACATGTTGATGTTAATGTGTCTAGCCTAACCTGTTTAGCCACATCCAGGAGTCTGGGGTCTTGTCTCCTCACATGGGGCCCAGCTAGCCCCCTTTTCCTATAATGTGTGCACATGGCACAAACCCTTCCTGTGACGTATATCGTTACCTGTAATTGGAGGCCTAGTTTGGCTCCAGAGGGTATATAGGGATGGGACGTAAGATAGAGGCTCTCTCTCAAGCCTGCCTCTCTCAAACCTGCTTGGTACCAGCTCGCCTGTCTCCCTCTCCACGTGGACCATCTAGCGGGGTGTAGGTGAGCATGCATAATGAAAGTATATATGTGTAACTTTCATATATATATATATACATTCATATATATATATGAAAGCACAAATGAAGCGTTCTGAATTTCCATTTTCTCAAAGCTATGCCTAGTTTGTTATGATCCACACAGTCTAAAGCCTTTGCCTAGTCAATAAAACACAAGTGAAGAGCTAGGAGCTTGGATTTGAGGAACAAAGAGGCCAATGTAGTTGGAACAGAGTAGGGAAAGAGTCCTGAGAAATAAAGCTGATCAAGCCATAGTGGCTGGATCACACCGGCTAGATCCCAAAAGCAACTGGACATCTCTGAAGAGGATTTTATATATCTGAATGTAAAAATTTTATTTCTCAAATTAAATTGTATCCTTATTCTTGGCATTACTATAGTTTCAGGGTCAAAATCTGTATCTGTCTTTTTTTCTCTGAATCTCTTTCATCCACTGCCATAATAAACTTGCCTAGGGTTTTCATGTTGGAAAGAATTATCGACTCCATTCTCTCTCTTTTTTTTCTGGCCATTCTTATTCCATGACGAAAGCACAGAGAGAAATCGAAGCTGTCCTCTCCCAGACCTAGTTTATAGGTCCATTTGAATCCCCAAAGACTGTGTGCTGAAACATGTGTGCACAAACTGTAGCTCTCCTCGGCTCACTCATGAAACTCAAAAGGAACTTATGGCACCGATAAGCTATTAAATGTACAAATACACAATTTTAAAAAATGCTTAACTGTTTTATTACATGTAATTCACATATTCGAAAATTCATGGCTCAAATGTAAGAAAAGAGTTGTGCCGTCACCCCCCACTGTCAATTTGAAGACATTTTCTTCTGCCATGTACTCATTGGTCTTAGCTCCCCATTTCCCTCCAGCGTCCCCACAAACACACTCATTTCTATCTCCTTCTGTGCTTGTAACAAAGATTCCTTTTCTCTGTGTTCACAGTGGACGGCTGTGTCGGCAGGAAAGAAACCAGCCTCTCATACCATTCTTTTTCTAAACACCTGGTTGTTCAGCTTTAACAAGGTGACTGGTTTCCACCATAACGTAGCTATTTTTCCACTTGGCTGCGTCCCCCTGGACCTTGTAGCAGAAATCTATGTAACACGAGTGCTCCTGCCTACCACTCTGTGAGCTTTTCCACTGACACATACCGCTCATTTACGTGTGGCATTTCGGAGCCTCCGAACGGGGATTCCGCCCTCTCTGCTCTGAAATGCTATGGGACAGACCAACAGGCCGCACGATTCCAATATTTCGGGGTCAGTGTTCCACTTCCACCCCAACTTCGCTGATTTATAGGCGCAGGTAGAACTCTTGCATCAGCGACTGGCTCCATTCCTCATGGACTGTGTATCTGAAGTAACCATAAAGTTAACGGCTTTTCCAAGTTCTCTTATTTATGGTATTAAAATAATGGTCCCCATTTACCTTTCAGACAGACCGGAGTGCTGTCAAGCATAACGCACTGGCAGAAGGTCACGACAAGTTTGCAGTTACCCTTTCAAATGCGATGGACGTGCCGAGGACGAGCGGGCTCCGTGTCCAGCTCCGGAGTGCTGTCTCCCATGCTGCAATAAATTGCAGCGGCCAGGCCCGAGCTCTTTCCTCGTCTGAGAAACAGTAGGGTCGTAAACCCCCAGCTTCAGCCACTGCTGATTAAATGAGCAACTCCTACTTTGACTACAAAATGATTTCTCTTCCCTTTGTAGCCCTTCCAGGTAAAATAGTATATACTTAAAGAGAAGCATTCTGTTGTGCTGTTGTTCTTAATTGGCTCTGGCTTCAGGCATCCGTGTGTGCAGTAAACAGACAAAAGCTTGCCACGTCTGATCATCCTGCTGACCACTGTAGTGAGGGTCCCTTGTAATCATAATAGTTAGTGCTCATTGCCTTGGTTCTAACTCCTAGAGTCCTCCTGTCCAACTAAATGAAGCATGCATATATGTTGTCATGCTTAAGCCTATTGTTACAGCTACAGTATCAGTCCTTCTTGGTCTACCTTGTTTTCACTGGCCTTCTATTTTCATCTTTAGACCCAGATTATAAAAAAAAACAACAACAACAACAACAAAAAATCATAACCCTGCCCTGGGGTCTGGGTCTCCAGGGCTCTTTGATGGAGCCCAAGCCTTCCCCAAGCTGCAAGTAGCCGCCTGACAAAGGCAGTGTGCTCTTGGGGCTACTTTCTGAGCACCAGAATTCAGAGCTCCATGCTGGCATAGTCCTCCACCTGCTTCCAGAGTCTCTAGGACAAAGAGTGGTCAAGGAGAAGTTATTGACCATGAGACGTGCATGAAGCGTGAAGCCTGGGTAGAGGAGCTGGGAGTGTCTACACATCTGTGCATGACACAGCACACAGCACAGAGGCAAGGGAGCAATACGTCTAACTCCCTGCATATTTCCATGCTCTGGAAAGAAATGCCAAGTTAGGAAGCAAGAAGGAGTATCATTAATTTTACAGATTCTCGACTTGATTTCTATCTTACAGCTGTTGCAAAGTACGATGTGTAGGCCTCCACCCGCTTGTTTTGTTTTGCTTTGTCCCAGGCCTCACCAGTGTCAAGTGTGGACCTTTAGAAAAACTTATTGAGGTAGGGAAATCGGTGGATAGCAGTAACTTTGGAAACTTAATATTCTTCTCTGGACAGAAACCACAAGCACTGTAAGAAAAAAGAAGTGGGAGATGCAGGGAGATAGACTTCCACCATTCAAATCAAACGGGAGCTTCAATCTCTGAAGTTGTACTCCTTGTTCATAAAGCAGAGGAAGCCAACGAGAACATTCTTCTCTCTACACACATTCCATCTGCAGGACAGTGACTTCCAAGCTGCCAGCTGCTCTCTGCTTCCCTGTTGTAAGAATGCAGCTGAGGTTGAAAGTGTGTCACCAAGTTAGAGCCAATATCCACCTGTCCCTCTTGTCAGTCTCTTTCTCTAAAGTCTTCCTGCATCTACAAACCAAAGCCATAAAAATGGGATTTGCCCTGACTCGTATGTCCCAAGATGATGGGTTCCTTGAAAACAGAGATTTTTAAATAAAATAACAGCTGTGGGGTTAAGAAAGAGCCATTACACGTATTCTTAGGAATTGTTTTAGTCAAATCACAGACTGGGGATTTTATTTTTCAAATAAGCTGTGTTATTTCTCAAATAAGATGGGTAGACTAGAGAAACAAATTCATAGATATGCATATGGATATAAGGGTAAGGTTTATATACAAGAGGAATGGAACATTGAGAAAGCATCCCAACCCAGTCCAGTTCAAAGTTATAAGTCCAATATTAGGCCATATGCTTGATACCAGTCTACAAAGTCTCCTTCCAACTCACGAAGTCACAGGTCAGTGGGTGCAGACTCCTGGCGCTGGCAGGGATCTCCCCATGGCTCCTCGCTTCCAGGCTCAGGGTCCATCAACAGTATCCAGTGGTGGTAGAAGCAACCCAGCGCTGGCAGAGGTCTCCATGTGACTTCTCCAGCTTCAGAGGTCTGATTTCATCAGGATAAGGTCAGGTGGCTTCTCTTCTGGCTACTCCAGCTCCTGGGACGCTGCCATCTTGTCTTGTCCATAGTTTGTTGTCTGGGAGACTGACTCCCAACAACTGGGGAGATGGCTTCTCATCTCCATGAGAGAAATATTGTGAGATTCCCCAGAAGCCTCAGGAGAAAGCCATACCCACACAGAGGCCTCATTGCCTACTCAATGGCTAACTCCAGATTAACAGGCTAGACTCCACCCCTACACCTCAGTCATGAAATTAATATAAGCACATGACTGCCAGATAAGCCAATATAAAAAGAGAAAATGAGAATGCTGTTTAAAGTTCTTACACAGAATTATCAGTAAATGAATGGTGTGGTAGGGTTACATGTGCGTTGTAGCTGCAAACTACGTCAGTAGTTCAAACCCATCCAGCTACTCCACAGAGCAAAATGAGGCTGTCATCTCCTGTAAAGATGTATAGATTTGGAAACCCCTGTCCCATAGACTTTCAATGAGTATGAGCTGACTCAGTGGCAGTTAGGTGTTTGGGTTTTGTCAGTTTTTGTTGTGGTTTGTATTCCTCATAAGGTGGTGTTGCTGGTAGAACAGTGGTTAAGCAATTGACTGCTATCCAAAAGGTGGATGGTTCAAACACAACTGTTGCTCCACAAGAGATCGATATGGCCGTCTGCTTCTGTAATGATTTGAATCACTGCCAACTAGTTGATTCAGACTCAGAGAGATCCTTTAGGACAAGGTAGAACTGCCCATGTGAATTTCTAAGACTATAAATCTTTCCAGAAGTAGAAAGTATCATCTTTCTCAAATAGAGCAGCTGTTGTATTTGAACCGCTCACTTGGTAGTTACCAGTCCAGCATGTAACCACTGTGCCTCCTGGGAACTCCTACATGGCAGTTCTATTCTGTCCTATAATGTCACTATGAGTCAGAACCAACTTGCTGGTAACGGTTTGGTTTTAGTTCATTCCTCAATTAAGTAAAAAAGTAAATACATGTAATATGTCATAATCATAGGTTTTACTCATATAGTATGAAAGAAAAGGCTAGTGTACAGTGGACACATTCATTCACTGCCATTGAGTTGATTCTGATTCACTGTGACCCTAGACCCACTCATATACCATTAATGTAATAGTCACGCCTACTACATTGGAAATATATGTAACCCCTTATTGAATTTTATTTCCATTTTTCAATTCTATTTTATAATATTTCTATCTTTTTATTGCACACATCAGATCAGCCATAAGAATCAATGATTATAATTGACATTTAGAAAAGTTAACTCTTTGGAAGAAAAATACAATATAATATATTGTATTGTATTATATTATGTAATATATACAATATAAAGGTGTGTTACATAATTTCAAAGCTTGTGTCTAAAATTGAAGAATTAATGTGCATAAACTCATAAGGCAAAATACCTTCAGGATCTTAAAAAAACGCACCTGCAAAGAATCTCCTTGGGTCACTTACAGGGTCAAAAGGGAGGGTCAATGTGTAGCAGCCGGGCTCCCACCAGAGCAAGATGGCAGCCAGAGTCACTCACACATTCAAGGGTGTTTTCCTGATCCCACAGTTGCCCCTATTGCAAAGAAATGCTGTTTAACTGCATTTTGCTTTTAACTGCTTTGTGAGACAGCTACCTATTTAAATCAATTCGATGAAGAACTCAGGAGGAATAGAACCACGTGGTTCTTATTTAGGAACCAGAAGGGGACATTAAATTAGGTCTTATGTGGCATGACGAGGTGTCAGCCACCTACATGCATTCTCTGCAGAACATCTTTTCACATCTCTTCACAATATTCAACCCACAGATCATATAGATAGGGAAGCATGACATTGGATTATTTACAATTCAAAAGAGCCAGTAGGTAAACAAAAGCTGTAGTTCTCACACATACTAACCCAGAACTACTATTCCACAAAGTTGTAGGAGAGGATTCTTTTTTATGAGGGGGGCCGGAGGGAGGAGATTCTTAAAAGGGTACCATCACCCATATTGCCCTGTGGAGTGAAATATTAAAAGATGGTGTGCACCTGACATTTTGTTTTTGTTTTTTTTGGGGGGGGAGGGGCATCAGTGCCCTCAGGTAGTCGTGAGAGTTACCCAGCGCTGCTCCTGAGAGCCGCCCCTGGATTTGAACCGCCACGCCCGCAGGCCGCAGTCCCGCACTCAACCACTGACGCCCCCGGGGCTCAGCCCAACCCACCTGACATTTTAATGGCAATAAAAAGAGCACATGAATGATGGAATGTACGTAATTTAGACGTAATTACTCTTTGAGGGTCTAATTCTAATTTTTAAGAAACGAAACATAGGTTGATATTTGAGAAGGTAAAAGTCCTGCCTTGGAGATATCAAATTGCCCGCTCACTGAGAGCCTCACTGACAGCAGGGTTTGTCCGGGAGAAAACCAATTGTCTGGGGCTCACAGTCATTGCATGTGTGAAGCTACCCTCACTGACAGGACACAGGCGAGGTCTTCCAGGAGCAGAGCTCATCAATGGGAAATTGGCAAGGAAAAGCCGCTTTTCACACTCAACATTTCAATCGCAGAAAGTGACGCAAATGTCCCAGACGGTGATTTTCTAGCTCCCAAACTTGTTTTCCCTCACAGTAAACCACTGTTTCATTTGGAGAAGAGACAGCACGGGGAGCCAGCGGTGGAGGGTAAGTCTCTCAGTCACCCGCCTCTCCCTTCCCAGTCCTCGGCGCCTCGCACCTTGCCCTCTCCACCCTTCATGCCACCAAGTCCCAGCAATGTCGGGGAGCCAGGATGAGCTCTGTAGTAGTACGCGGAGGCACAGAAACACCTACATGAATTGCAACCCTTCCTACATCAGAACACGCCGTTCCAGCTGGCCAGCAAGCACATCTCCCTTGAAATGAAACCACCCCCTGGCACAATGTGAGCACTCAGAAACACACGTCGGAGTCAAACAGCAGTAAGTCAAACATTTGCTCACCCTCACCTCTGTGCGTGTTCAAATAATACGGGCTCCTAACCTTGCCCTCCACATAGACGTTTCTCTCCCCTCAACTGCACAGAAAGCTCATTCAAAGGTAGCCTCCGCAGCCAGCAGCCCTGGGACATGTTTATTTATAAGATTCTTTTCCGGCGTGGGTATAGAGCCAATTTATACACGTTTGATAATTTCAATAAATAGAGAGACCATATCCTTCCTATCTCAGTCTTCATGGTAAGGCGATTTTTTACATACAACAAGATGGTGTCATCAGGGCCCAGTCTGCCGTGTGTGTGTGTGTGTGTGTGTGTGTGTGTGTAAAGAAGCCAGCAGTCTGGTAGAAGAGAGTCCATTCCAGTCCCTGGCAGCCTTCCATGTTCCAGAGTAGAAGCACAACAGTTTCTTGAGAAGCAGCTTCCCAGGCTGGCTGACACACAGTTGCTGGGGAGGGGTGGGGGGGTGGGGGGGGGTTTGACCCTTTAGGTTAGCAATGAGCCCCAAACAATCATTGACTTGGACTTAGTCACAGATGAAGATGGCTGTCATTCCCTAAGTGCTTGCACATGCCAGGTGGCAAGCTAATCAGCAGACTCGCTCACTTATCAAGCATTGGGGAAACATCTCTGCTATGGCAGGAGTTGTTGGGTTCTGGCTATAGAGGTGTTAAGAGGACAAACGTGGCCTGATCCTCTTCAAGCTTAGAGTCAATGTTGCAGTTAGCTGCCTCTAAGTCCGCTTCAACTCACGGCAACCCCTGTGTACAACAGAACCTGTTACCAGGCCCCTGCCCCCTTTATGGCGTGTGCTGCGCTTCAACGGATTGTGGCGATCACTGCGTCTTTTGCGTGCCTGCCAACCGGTGAGCCGGCATCAACTCAGTAGTAATGAGGCTGGTTTGGAGCTGTTGGTTTTGTTTTATTTTGCTTTGGTCCAACCTAGGAGGCTCATCTACATTGGAAAATCTTTTAGGACCACATGAGAGTGAGGAATAGAACCATTCTCTTGCGTCTGCCTCTCTGGTAGAGCAGCACTATTGCCAAGACTGGCAGAAGTAGGGACAAACTGGTCCTGATAGAGGAAACAGCTTGTGAAAAAGCAGGGGGAGTTTGCAAAAGTTTCAAGCCTCAGTAGCTAGCACTGAGGTTGGAGGGAAAGATAGGTGTGAAAGGGCTGAATGTGCCAGTTAGGCAACGTGGACTTTACCCTGAGGATGATGGGTCGGCAAGGCTATTATCAAGATCAGGCTTGTTTCGTAAACCATCATTCTTGACTTCAGGTTTGGAGGCTGAGAGACAAGTTAGAAGGAACCAAGGCTAGAGATAATGATACCAGACTGAGGTTCAGAGCCAGGGAGGAGCAAAGAAAATGGACTCAGGAAAATGGATGTGGTGGTGGCTAACTGGGAGAGAGTCAATGGGAGAGAGGCTGGTGGAAAATATGTGGGAAAGGACCCTGGTCTGAGCAATTGTCTGAAAGGTGTAATTGTGGTAGATCATAAAAAGCAAGCCAAACAGCTCACAACAATCTAGACAATTCTGACTGAGAACGACCCTAGGAATCAGGGTAGAACTCCCCGTCTCCCGGAGTTGGGGGTGGGGGTTGGAGACTGTAGCTGTTTCATTGGAGGAGAAAGCCTTGTCTTTCTCCTATGGCACATTTAATGGTTTCAAACTGCTGACTGTGTGGTTAGCGTCCCAATGTGTAGCCACTACGTCCCAAGTCTCAGTAGGTAGTCAAACCAGATAATTATACCCCTCAGATCACAACCAATTACCTTAGTTCTTCATTTTGATAATAAGCTGTTTGTGGTGTCAGGTGCCGAGTCGGTTCTGACTCACAGTGACCCTGAGAACGCAGAACAGAACATGACTGGGCCCTGCACATCCTTAGAAGTGTTCTTATGTTTGAGCTCTTTGTTGCAGCCGCTGTGCAGATCCCTCTTGTCCAGGCCCTTCCTCTTTCCTGCTGCCCCTCTACTCTTCCCAGCATGGTGTCCTTCTCCAGGAATTGGGTCTTTCGCCCAGAATGCCCAGAATGAGGACAATGCAAAGCACTTTTCCACTAGTGGGCAAACACTACCATTATTTCAAGCAAAGAAAAAAAAAACAACCCAATTTGCCAGTACTTTATAACAGGGAACGAACCTGATGGACATGATACTGAGGAAAGTGAGTCTATCACAAAATGACACATGTTGTATGAGACCGTTATTATATTTAAACAACACAAATGAGAGTCTTTGGTGGTTCTGAGTCGATTCCTACTCTCAGCAGGGCAGAGTAGAGCCACTCCTTAGGAATTCTGAGACTGTAAATCTTTATAGGAATAGACAGCCTCATTTTCCTCTCGAGGAGTGGCTGGTAGATTTGAACCACTAGTTCAAATCCTAGTGGCCCATCACCTAACCCACAGTGCTGTATTAACAACGGTGAAGAGGAAAGCAATATGTAATAACAGAGAGCAGCAAAGGATCATGAAGGCACAGGAAGACACTGGGAGAGGTACAAGAGCTAAAAGCACTGGAGGCAAATGTTATTCTATACACAATCCTGCAATAGCACTCATCCACTGTGGGTATATAAATAGGCATGCAAGATGAACAGGTGTACAAAGAGGGAAAAAGCAAACATTATGGGAAGAAAACAAAAGACTATTTTTGCTACTTTCCTTGGCTCATTTGAACATTAAAAAATCAGTTTAATCTTCGCTTTCCTTTTATATTGGATTTACTTGTTTTTATAGTTAGTTTTGTTTATTTATAAAGTTTTATCAGCATATATTTCACATAATACAACTCAATAGGTCAATGATATTATTGAGAGTTGTCTGATCATCTCCACAATCAATTTTAGAACATTGACTTCTTTCTTTCTCTCATTGTCATCAGCTACCTCTCCTCCACTTTCCCAATGAACAGAGGTTAAGACCCACTTCCAAATAAGTATATTTTCCTGCTCTTGTTCTTCTTCATTAAAATTGTCTTGTGTGGCTTCACAAGCACTCTGCAGCCTAGCATTAATTAGCGATTGTTACCAGGAATCATAGCAATATCTAATTTTGAGAGTGCAATGAGCCAACTCTTAACCTAAAATCATGGCTTTGCAATTATACTTATAGCACCATAAAAGCTAAAACTGGGAAGAAGGCAACAGAATCCATCTCAGGAATTAATAAAAATCCACCACCATGACTCCTGTCAGCTTCTAAAACTTGAAGACAATTAGTAAGCGGTTTGGTCCGCAGACATATTTATTGATAGACTAGAGGATTATTTCAGCTGAGTATGGATGGAGATTCCATATGGTTCAGATGTGTGGGTAGAAAAAGAAAAGTAAACAAGTGACAGAATATCAAAAATGCTGACTTCTCTAATGATACCTTAAAAAATTACTCGTGTGATAACATTGCTTATCAATTCTAGAATTGAGTGATGTCAATACAGCCACTTATTAATGGGAACTCCCCAGCACTGAGTTGACATCCTGTCTTACATGAGAGAAAAAGGATTTGTGTAGAATGAAACTTCAAATGAGCCCTTTATCTTCTTCTACACATGATTTCTCTAGGATGGCACAGTGTTGACTCTGGGATTAGTTGCTGAGTGAAAATAAGCGAGAATTAAATCTGGAGCAACGTCATTCAAATGGCACACACAGAGATGAGAAAAGAAGGCAAGTAATTGCAGCATTATTCCAAGTGGATAAAATTGCATAAAAGCTAATCAATCACCTCAGAAACTGAATCACCTGGAAAATGTGGTTGGATACTATTCAAAGCCAACAATGTAGTCAAGAGTTCTGGTGGTATGGTAGATCATAAAGCACCTGGGCTGCTAACCACAAAGTCGTCAGTTCAAGCCCACCAACCATCCCAAGGAGAACGATGTAGCTTTCAGTTGCCATACAGATTTACAGCCTGAGAAATCCTATGTTGTTCTCCTCAGTCCTCTCAGGTTGCTAGGGGTTGGCAGAGACTTGGTGGGAAGTGCCTCAAGCACGTAGTAGAATGTGGAACCAGGAATTTGGAATATCTTGCAGCCACGTACACAGACACAAATGGCGATATGCCCTAGCTGTCCTAAAACTCTTCACCCATGTAAGCTTGTTCCCATTTGCCTAGTCTTAAACATGAAGGTTTATTATTTTTAGTCTTGTTTTTATTTTACAAATGTAGCCAGGTATTAATTATTCTTGGCACTTACAACAGTTGACCTAGGTGTTTCTTGATGTGGATGGAGACGAGTCAATGTCAAAATGGGCTGTGACAAAAGAACGGAGATCCCTATCTGAATAACCCAGGGGGTGGAGGGTCGGGGGGAATTCAGCAAACCCTCTCCCCTTATACCACAAAGCCTCACCACTTTTCCTTCTCTGACCATGTTAATAGACATCTTCTCAAGAAGTTTAAGTCACAGCCCCACAATAGGCCTTCTTTGAAAATACTCTTAACACTGGTGAGGGCATTCATCAGGGGCTTAGTGGAGCCTCAGTGTGGCAGACTTGCAGGAGATGTTAGGATGTGACCTGCTTCAACCAGAAAGGGAGATGGGGGTGGGGAGAAGAACAGACAGGAATGAAGGGGGAAGCAGGGAGAGAAGAGGAGGGGAGGGGAAAGAGCATGAGGAGGAGGAGGAAGCAAAGAAAAGAACCAAAGGAAACACAGATCCACAAAAGGGGGAGTCATCTGCATGTATGGAACCCAAACCAAACTCACTGCCACCCAGGGGATGCTGCCTGAAAGAGACCCTACAGCACAGGTACAAATGACCCCTGTGAGATTCTGAGCCCATAAGGTCGAGAAGACCAGAAAGCCTCTTCTTTCTTCTACAGAGCGCCTGGTAGTTCCAAATTGCTGACCTTGAAGTTAGCAGCCTTAGTAGCAATGTAATGACTACACTCCCATCTACACCTACGGAGTGAAGCAAACAGCACATGCCCTTATGAGATGAACATCTTCAAAGGCACTTCTCAATCATCTTAAAAACAAATTTTTACATGGTCCTCATGGTATTCAGTGCTGACAGTCCCAGGACATCCTTGTCTTCTGCAGTAAGACCTACAACAACATGCTGTTGTTGGGTGGCATCACCTAGGACACCAAGAAGGACAAGTTCTCTTGCCCACAGATGACTGCCCACATGGCCCTCTGCAGCCACCCCAACCCACACAAGGTGCTGACCACCAGGGGTGGGAGTGGAGCTGTCCTGCAGAAAGTCATGAAGCACCCCTCCATGGATGCCGGGGTCTCGTACAAAATTAGTGGGGCTGTCCGCCAAGACTCTAGGAAGTTAACGGTCTACCATGACTGTTGGCTACTCCAGCTCAAAGAACACTCTCCATGTGGGGCACAGTTCGGGAGTTCATGAAACAGAACTAGGATCCCTTTGATAGTATCGTCACTGACTCCTCAGATCCAGTGGGCCCCTGAGAGAATCTCTGGCAAGAATACTGCTTCCAACTTAAGAACACTTCTCTCAACGAGGACAGGAGTCTCCGCTGCTGGGTCTAGTTCCAGGGCCTGCACCTGGACCTTATCAAGCCAATGCAGCAGTTCTGCAAGTCACGCTTCCCTGTGATGACTTCTACCTACTGCACCATCCCCCTCTACTCCAAGAGCAAGGTCACCTTCCAGCTGCACACACAGTAAGACCTTGAACAGCAACTTCTGGCAGCCAGTGCAGCAATTAACAGCAACCTAGAAGAAGCAGAGATGACTCCAATATACACCAGACAGTTGTGGTGTTCCTAGAAACTTTGGGCCAGGGACCCTCAGGGTGCATGGGCCCTCAACCACACACAAGATCCTCTGCAGTTACCCACCAATCAAGAATGTCACTTGGCCTGCTCTGCTGACTGGATTATCTCTTCTTGCCATGTGACATCTAGCCTCCAAGCCTATACCAGTTGTGTAACCACCCTCTCTGCCTTCTTCATCACTTGGTCACCAAACGCGTATTTATAACAAAACTGGGGTGGGGAGGTGTTGTGTTTTGCTTTAACATGGTACTTAACTATATGCCAGGCTCTGTTTTAAATTAACTCAGAGGTACTATTAATAGGCCCATTTTGCAGAAAAGGTCATTGTGATAGTTAGGTTTTGTGTCATCTTGGCTCAGCCAGGATTTTCAGTGGGTTCTCAATTAAGACCTAGAAATAACTCCCCACTACGTGATCTATCAAAATGTAATTGCCTCCGTAATAGGATCTGCTATGACCAGTCGATAATATGAAGCAGTATTAAGGTATGATGCAACACTCTTACTAAGGCTCAGCCCTGATGTAATCAATTACAGGGAAGTTTCCTCTGGGGTATAGCCTGCTTCCAGTATATGGAAAAGCTGTAAGAAAGCTTGCTTGCTGGCTTTTTTGCTGGGTCTGATCCTCCTTTTGGCAGTTCCTCAAAAAGTTAAATATAAAATTCCGCAATGATTAAGAAATTCTATTCCTAAGGATACATATAAGGAGCTCGGGAGGTGTAGTGGTTATGCATTAGGCTATTATCTACATGGTCAGCAGTTCAAACCCATCAGCAGCTCGATAGGAGAAAGATTTAAGTTTTCTATTCCCCCAAACAGTTAGAGTCTTGGAGACCCACAGCTGGTCACTCTGAGTCAGAATTGACTCGATGGCAATGAGTTTGGTTTGGTTTTGATTAAGTATAACTATACCCCAAGAAAATGAAAAACATATTCATACATAAGCCCTCCAGTTGGCAGTCCAACTCTTAATTCACTCTGCCTCCAGGGAACCTTTTATAGAAAAATTAATATGTGAATAATAAGCAGAAGTATTGTAGTAACTGAAAAAGGAAACAGCCCAAATCTCCATCAACTGGTGCATTGTTAAACAAAAGCAGCAAAGTCATAAGTGGGAACTTATTCACCAATCAAAAGGCATGAAGCCATGACGTCTGCTGCAACATGGGTAACCCTTCAAAACGTGCTGACTGCATGAAGCCAGCCACAAACAACTGGAGTCAGAAGGAAAGAGGAAAACTGGAACTGACCACTATCAGGTGAAAGATCTCTTGGGAGAGTGATGAGAATGTTCTGGAGTGAAAACGTAGTGATGGTTGTGCAATATCGTGAACACACAAAGATCCACAGATTGCACACTTTTAGATGGTTATCTTCAGTGAACCCACATTTTTGAAAGTTGCAACCCACAAAACATGAAAGAGAGATTTGCTTCCGGTCACTAGATAGTAGTAGAGAATGGGTTGCCTGGTCCACCTTAAAGTGCCTACAAACCTGAGCAAAATCCAAGAAACAATGGATTTAAGACATAAGAGAACAGACAACGTAGACCACTCATCCCTGAGAAAAAGAAACCACCTGAGGTCTAGTACAATTGCCTCAACTTACTGCCCAAAGAAATGTACCAGAAATAACATAACCAAAACAAAACAGAACAAACCACCACCCTCAAGTTAGCTCCAAGACTAAATCTTTGCAGAAGCAGATAGCTTCATCTTTCCCCTGCACGCACAGCAGTGGCAGGTTTGAACCTAGTGGTTCATAGTCCAATGCCTAGCCCACAGGGCCACCAGGGCTCCTTAGAAATAACATGCTGTTATTCTTATTTTTAGGTGCCATTGAGTTGGTCCCAGATGATAATGATCCTTTGTACCACAGAAGGAAACAACACCTGGTCCCCCACCATTCTAACCATTGTTTGAGTCTATTGTTGCAAGCACTGAAAACTCACTGTGAATTCATCTCAGTGATGATTTTCCTCTTTTTTGCTGACTTTCCATGTGTGACAGTCACCTAATCTGGTGTCAATTTGAGAATTAAGAGTGTAGGGGTGGAGTCTAACCTGTCAATCTGAGATAGCCAATGAGGTTTTTGTGGGGGCATAGCTTTCTCCTGAGAATTCTGGAAAATCTGGTTGTATTTCCCCCTTGGAGGTGATACACTCACTTCTCAGTCCCTTGGAGATACTCTACTGACAAGTCACAAGGCTGACTCCCTGGGAGACATGCCAGAGAGGAAGCCACATGGACTTACCCTGATGGAACCAGACTCCTGAATCCGGAAAAGCCACATAGAGACTCTTGCCAGTGTTGGGATGCTTGAGAAGCCACAGAGAGCCCCCTGTCAGAGCTGAGATGCTTCTACCACCACTGGATACCCAAGACTCTGCACCCACTGGTCTGTGATATTTGACATTTGACATCATTGCATGTGCCTCTTGAATCTGAGAGGACTTTTTTCTACTGGTATCAGACATAAGGGCTAATATCGGACTAGTGGGGATGGACTGGACTGGGTTTGGATGTTTTTTCAATGATCCATTGCTCTTCTATATAAACCTTTTTCTAATTCACACATGCGTGTCTATGAATTTGTTTCTCTGGTCTCCTTGGATGAACACACCGTGTTACCGAGCATGATGTCCTTCTTCAAGAACTGGTCTTCAGGTATGTCACCCTGAATGTGCTGGATCTCAGGTGAGCAAAAGCTAAGCAGGACCAGACCTGGTTAGTATTTGGCTGAAAGATCATGTGGGAATGCCGAGCAAGGAAAGGATAAGCTAGACAGTTCTGAGATCTCCCAGAGTTGAGGAGACATTTGAGAATTTGGTAAGGCAAAAGCAGTATAGGGACCTCTGGTGGCAGGGTGGTAATGCAGTTACAAGGTCGGCAGTTTAATTGGCCATCTTCAGAAAGAGGAGGTTTTCTATTTCTCAGAAACCCACAGGAGCAGTCCTGCCTGTTCTCTAAGGTCACTGTGAGTTAGCCTCAACCCCCTGGCGATGAGTAAGAACAAGTACTGCCAGACTTCACAGAGCAGAATGCTCGAAAGGAGAGACCTGAACAGACAAGAAGCGCTAGAGATGTGCAAGGCGTTCCCCCTGAGGATCCTAAGCTGAGCACCTCCCCCCTGCAAGGAGGAAACTCCCCAAAGTTAGTGAAAAAGAACTTGAGAAGCAGTTTTCAGCTACACATAGGGCTAGAAATAGTTCACGGGATAATGACATGTTTCAGTGCTAATGGAAATTGCCCAAGAAATAATGGACAATTGATGGTAAAAAGGGAAAAGAGATTGCTACAGGAACGTCCCTGAGGAGGGGGCATAAATCATAGTATGAGCTGGAGCTAGTTCTACTGCAGGTAGGAGGTAAGGTAGATTATGTGGGGAATGTGTCGAGCTCCTCTTCATAATTCAATTCTACTGAAGTCAATGTTCTCCTTAACTAAGGAGCCAGAGAGTTAAGAGAGGATGTGCTAAGGATTCGAGGGGAGAAGAGTATTGTAAAATAGTCATATAATGAAGCCCCAGCCTCTGGCATAGGGAGGCAGACAGGGTTTTCTATTCCTGTAGAGTTACAGCCTTGAACCCTCACAGGGGCAGTTCTACCCTCTTTTAGAGGGTCACTACGTGTCAGTGTAGACTCGAGGGCAGCGAGTTAAGTGATTCCCTTCCCATAGAAAGATGCGGCTGTCTGCTCCAATACATATTCGTCTCAGACACCCTTTGTCAAGTTGAATGAGTCTGGACCCATTGGCAGGGTTTGGTAGTGAGATCAAGAACTTGTATGGTTGTCTAGCAACATGAAGAGCCTACTGTCCTTGAAATTAAAGTGAAGATGTCCAGTTGGGCTGTGTTGTCTCCACCTTCATTCAGCTAATCAGGTGAGGGAAACGTAAGGATGGGGTTGTGAATGTGCTAAGGGATGGAGGCAAAGGGAGAGAGGACCCATTAACTGGATTGTGTCACCAAACTTGAGTTGAATGCCGTTCTTTTGGTTTTCTATCCCATGAATTGCTGGTGAGCCCATTCTCTCTCTGCCACAGTTGTGACTGTATGGTTCACATGATCAGTATGTTGGCACCAAGGCCATTCTGCTTATATACTTTTAAAAACTATTTTTTCCATCATCCATTGGAACATCTATTCTTTTAACTTTGGATCAGTCAATGTCTCTCTCTTTTTCACTACCAGAACTATTGAGCCGGGCAAAATCCAGGGCAGTCACTGGTTCACCTCATAAGGCTTCTGGTTTTACAATCAATTTACAATCAATTTTGCAATCAATTAAATGAATCTATTTGTCCAGCTTGGTATCCAGATAATTCTACTGTCATTAAGTCAAATTTCTCCATCTTTTTTTTTAAAACTGCAAGAGTTTTGATGAAATGGCTTAGTACAATGTAGAAGCTCCATATCTGAGGAATTTTCCTTTCTTTTTCATGAAATTTTTTAAACACTGAGATTAGTTTAACATGATCTGTTGGCAATTTTATGTTTTTTATTGTTGTTTTTAAGTGCATTAAAATTAGGTAGCCCTCATTTGCATGTCAGAGGCAGGAAAAGTATGACTGACTGTGGCAAAGCACATTCCTTTCACCAACCAGTTACCCCTGACCTCCATGCTAGTTCTAATTTGGTTCAAGAACTAGAGAGTCCCCTTGGTACAGAGAGGGACTAGAAGCACAGGGAATCCAGGATGGATGATCACTTCAGGACCAGTGCTGAGAAGGATGATACCAGGAAGGTACAGGGAGGGTGGGGTAGAAAGGGGGGACTGATACAAGGATTTACATATAACCCCCCTCACTGGGGGATGGACAACAGAAAAGTGGGTGAAAGGAGACATTGAAAAGTGTAAGATATGACAAAATAATAATAACTTATAAATTATCAAGGGTTCATGAAGGAGTGTGGAGCAGGAAGACGGGGGAAATGAGGAGCTGATATCCAGTACGCAAGTAGAAAGCAAATGCTTGAGAATGATGATGGCAACAAATGTACAAGTGTGCTTGATATGATGGATGGATGGATGGATGGATTGTGATAATAATTGTAAGAACCCCCAGTTAAATATAAATAAATAAGAAATAGAGAATCCAAGGAAAAGATGAGCCAATCAGGGTGCAGTATAGCACTGATGAAACATGCAAATTTCCTCTAGTTCTTTAATGCTTTCTCTCCCCACCACCCACTATCGTGACCCTAATTCTACCTTACAAATCTAGTTAGACCACAGCATGTACACTGCTACAGATAAGAGCCTGCAACACAGGGAATCCAAGACAGATAAGCCCCTCAGGATCAATAATGAGAGTACCGATACCAGGAGGGGAAGGGGAAGATGGGGGGCAAAAGGGGGACTCAATCACAATGGTTTACATATAACCCCCTTCCAGGAGGATGGATAACAGAAAAAAGTGGGTGAAGAGAGACATCGGTCAGTGTACGACATGAAAAAATAATTATTTACAGATTATCAATGGCTCATGAGAGAGGGCAGGGAGGAGACGTGGAAAAATAAGCTGATACCAAGGGCTCAAGTAGAAAGAAAATGTTTTGAAAATGATGATGGCAATAAATGTACAAATGTGCTTAACAAATTGGATGGTTGGGTGGATTGTGATGAGTTGTATGAGCCCCCAATAAAATGACTAAATAGTAATTCTATAATGTAATTTTTAAAAAGAAAATTATGACAACACATGTACAAATGCATTTGACACAATGAATAGATATGTGGATTATGATAAGAGCTGTAAGAATTCTCAATGGAATCATTTAAAAAACAAACAAAAAAGGAATAGAGAGTCGAGCTAACCAAGTGAATCAGGACTTCGGTTATAAGAATATTGTGACAGACCCTGTTAGTTCTTTACCCAATTCATCCCTGCTTTCTTGTCACCTGGACTTACCACTATTCTCTGAGCAGCAGTGATCTGTAACCCTGATGGTATAGAAGTTGCATAGCTATGATCCAGAAGGTCAGCGGTTCAAAACCACCCGCTGCTCCAAGGGAGAAAGATGCAGTATTCTATGCCTGTGAAAGGTTGCAGTCTTCAAGCCCACATGGGGCAGTTTTATCCTGTCCTGTAGAATCACTATTGCTTGGTGTTGATGAGATGGCAGTGAGTTCAGGTTTTTTGGGTTTGGGAGCAGTGCACTAAACTAAAACGGACATGATATATTCCTCAACCTTTTTGACTACTAGGAGTCCATGCTAATGAGGCCAAAGTAGATGTCTACTGGGTAAGTTTTACATTCCTGAAGGCCGCACCTCAGGAAATGCTCACACCTCAGGAAATGCTTGGAAATGGATATGAAATGGTAAACAAGAGGGTACAAGCTACCTGGCAAAGCGGGGAAGGTGGGGGGGTGGAATGATCCACCACAAAATCAGAAGCTCCTTGCTATGCTGTTGATTCTGTGGGGGTCCACTTACTGTTCCAGCTCCGAACTGCTGGCCTCCAGACTTCTTGTTAAGGAAAGACTACAACCCCTTTGGGCTAAGTCACTAATGCAGAGATCCTGTTCCAGACAGCAGAGTTTATACATATATTCATGCATGGGGGCTGGAAAGCTGCCAGTCACCAGAACAACCCTAGGAACAGGGAACTCTCCCCCTTCCCTTCCCCCCCGCCCCCCATGCTTCCTGGTGTGTCTTTCACATCTCTCAGCATGCGCACTTATTTTTCCTGAATGCTGATTTATGTTGTTTTCGTTACGTATCCACTTCCCTATCTGATCATTATACCTACTGTCTAAACGAAACCACCTACCTGCGAGCATTTTCTGCTACCTTCAGTTAAGGCACCATGGACCATGCCAGCAAATCTGTACATCATGACTTTTAAATTTCAGTTCCCTTGCTGGCTAATTTTCTCACCCTCTGTTATTCCAAATTCTAGAGAGATGTGTGGTTGCCCTGTTCTGTTCAGGCCACAGGCCAATCTACTGATGGACCACCCTGGAGCCTGGTGCCTACCTCTAATACAGGCAATGTTGAGCGATGGGTGGTTAGAGGTCACAGTGGAGAGATGGCCCTTTAAGGACTACAGGATGAAGCATGGCAAGGATGCTGAGAAACCTCAGCTCTTCTTAATGCAGCCAATAGAAAGCAGAGTCATCTCTGACAACCAGAGCCAACTCATGTCTCATTTTAAAAGATCCACAGTTCGGAAAATATAGTTTAATAAACTACAGCTGGGAAATGGCAGGATTCAAGTTCTAATCCCCGTTTTTCTATTAACAAGCTATATGAAAGTTTGACTATCTCTTTGTGCCTTACTTTCTTCATCTATAAAAATAGGGAAATCATATCAATTACCCCTTGAGGTTGCAGGGAGGAACAATAAAACTGATTTGCAAAGTGTTTTATTGCCATAGAGAGCTATGTTGAACATGGCTTGTATTTTAAATATCCTAATTGGTTGTGGTATGTCATAAATAGCACCATTTTTAAAGAATATATTCTAAGTAAATACAGGTTTTATTTCATTTTTTTCTGCTGTTGTTTTTGTGAATGGCATTAACATTCAAAAACTGGTATGAGATGTTAATAAAAACCATCGTTTGCCCTACATTTTTCATTACTCTAAACATACAATCCTGGCTCCGTATCCTTCTTTTACTCTTTTGTCATCCATTCTGCAGACATTGAAATATGCCTCACGCTGGACTTGACACTTGAAGGGCTAGAATGAAAATGAAGGGCTAGAGCAAGGACTGGTTAGTGAGTGCTGAATCTTCTCTTCGCTCCCAGCATCATGTCATGTTGGTACCTTGAAATCAGCCATGAAGGGAGTACGTACATCAGCAAAATTAGCAAACATTGTAAATGAGGTCTTTGGGGGATTTTTTTTCCCCCTGGAAGTTTAGTTTTTAATTACTTACCAGCACACCATTGAGCATAATATACTGAGAAGCAAAATACACACTCACATACATACATACCACATCAACAACAGTAAAATAAGCCTTACGAAGAATCAAAGAAAGATTGATTTGGGAGTTATGTACTATCTATTCGGGTTTTTTTTTTTAACTTTTTAGGGACACTTTTAATATTGCTTTAATTTAATCCTTTTCTCTTAGCTTAAATTTTACAAGCCATTTAGAACCACATTGCATTTGGAAAGATTACTGGGCCCCAAACCAGAGTTTTTGATCCCTTACGACAAAGGAAGTGCCCCCAAATTCACATTTCTACCATATCCCAGGTGCTCCAGATGTTCTGGTTTAAGAATAAAGGGGATAATTGGAGAACAGTAATGACCGGTATGGATTGAACCAATACAAATTTAGTGAAACATAGAGATTTTGAGTCTAATCCTGTTTGAGGAACCCTGGTGGTGTAGTGGTTATGCAATGATCTGATAACAAGGTTGGCAGTTTGAAACCACCTGCTGTTCAAGGGAGAAAGACCAGGTTTTCTCCTCCCCTAGACAGTTACTTTCTCAGAAACCCACAAGGACAGTTCTATCCACTCTTAAAGGGTCACCGTGAGTCAGAACTGACTCGATGGCAGTGCATGAGAATCATGTCTGAATAGGTATCATGCAAATTAGTATATGACAGATCAGGAATGCTATGAATTTGGAATCCAAGTGTTCCCATAACAGAAATCATTATGTTCTCCGAGGCCTAGTCTTCCTATCTGTTAAAAGAAAGAACTGGATTCCATGGTTACAGCTCTTAGACATAACTATGTCAATAGGCCTTTAAATGAAAAATGCTCAAAAGCCTGCTTAATCATTGAAGTTTTATTATGTATAATCCAAAAGGAAAATCTTAATCTCACTGCTATGTAGCAGATTCAAACTGCCCCTTTGGGTTTCCAGCCCTTTAAATTGTTACAAGACTGGACCACCCCACCTTTTACCTGTGGAGCAGCTGCTGGGTTTGAACCTCTGAGCTTGCGGTTAACAGCCCAATGCATTTCCAAGTATGCCCAGGAAATAAGGACCTGGAGACGCCTACCAGCAATGGCCAGGAACAGGACATACAGGATTGTGAGGAACTGGTTTCAGCAAGGTTTATAGACTGAGGCAAGGAAGAAAGCACTGGAGAGATCTGCTTCGAAAACCCTATGGATCCCAATGTTCAGATCCACACGTGATCGTGGCGATGGCATAGGGCTGGGCAGCATTTTGTTTTGCTGCGCATTCAATTGCCATAAGTTGAGTAGGGGACAGTTCTATGACAAAGAACAATAACATAAGGTGATCTTCTTCATGCCTGTTCCTCTGCCTCTCTGGGCACACTGCTAAATGTTCTCATAGCTTCTCTCCTCCCTCTGGCTTTGCATGTGGCCTTCTCTCCCTCTGTGTGCTGTATTCAATGTATGTCACGCAGTCTCTGCTGCCTTTTCCCGCTTGTCAGCTTGGTAAGGTTTGCATCCAAACACATAGCAGAAGACAGCTTTAGCTCTACCTTGAGCCCTGGTGGCATAGGGGGTTACACATCAGGCTGCCAATCCCTAGGACGGCAGTTCTAATCCACGAGCTGGACTGAGAGATAAAGAGACACTGCTCTAGTAAAGATTTCGTCTCAGAAACACACATAGGCAACTGAAATCAACTCATAAATACGGGGCTTTGATTAGAGATGGGTGGTTTGCTCGATCCAATGTCAAGAAGCTCTGAGCAGTGCACTTCTGTATACCAAATGACAGTTCAAACCTATCAGTTGCTCTGTAGGAGAAGGATAAGGCTTTCTGCTCTCATAAAATTTACAAAGACTTAAAAAGCCTAGAGAGCAACCGTTCTCAACCTGTGGGTTGCAACCCCTGTGAAGGTCAAACAGCCCTTTCACAGGGGTCACCCAATTCATGACAGTAGCAAAATGACAGTAACGAAGTAGCAATGAAAATACTGTCAGGGTTGGGTGGTCACCACCACCTGAGGAACTGTATTTAAGTGGTCCCAGCATTAGGTAGGTTGTGAACCATTGCTTTAGAGGGTCATTTTGAGTGAGAACTGACTAGCTATCAATGGGTCTATATCAAAGTGCTGGGCACATAGTAGGTACATGATTTTGCAGGAAAGAATGAATGATGGAATTACTAAGGCCAACTCACAGGATGGCTCACTTCAAGTCTATTTATGTTGACAGCCAAGGAGGCAAAGTTGCATGGCCAAGTATCCATAAAGCAATTCTGAAGTCTGCTTTGCTTAGGTTGCAGGAGGAAGACCAGGCAGGCATGTCCTCCCTCGGAGTGACAGTTTGGGAAATCCCCGGTTCATTCTACCCCATTTCATAGGGTCACTATAGGCTCACTACTGAGCTACAGACATTCTTCAGTAAACATGCCTTCCCCTGTTTGAGTCCAGCAGAGGAAAGAAAAGTTAGGATGCTTGTGGAGGTTGATGGCCCAAGGAGGCTGGGGAACAATTGTTTGCAAAGACTGAGCTTCCCCAAGGCAGATCCTGAGACTAGATTTGTCTGGTTGCAATGCCAGTAGGCGATCAGAGAAGGGAGGCAGGAAGAGGAAGGCAGCCAGTAAAGGCTGCCAGTTACCACTCTGGGGTATGGAAGCTTAATTAATCACTTACCAGAAGCACATCTTCGAGTGACCCTAGCAGAACTGGAGTAGCTGTTTACCAGCTTGTATCCATACCTAATTGAATTGAGGGGTAGAAAAGGGAGCATTCCTTGTCTGGAACATCCAGTTCACCCGGGCAACAAGAGAAAACTGTCCAAAAATTCAGTAGATCCATCGTCATTGAGCCCATTCTGAGTCGTAGTGATCCCGTAGGACTAAGTAGAACTTGACCAACCATCAAGCAAGCAGGCTGCACCCAGCACAGGCCCAGGGAGTCACAGGCACAAGCATGATTGGGGCCCTGGAGTGGTTCCAAAACTCAGGGAACCACACCCCTTGGGGCGGAGCCCATTCCCACTCACAGTGACCCTGTGAGACAGAGAAGAACCATTCCTGGGGTGTTCCCTGTGGGTTTCTGAGACTGTAAATCGTTACAGGAACTGAACGACTCAACTTGCCCCTGGGAAGAGACTGGTGGCTTTGAACCACCAACTTTGCGGTGAGCAACCCGCGTGTAACCCACTGTGCCACCAGAACTCCTTGAGGGAACTGTCAGGCTGTCGAACATCAGTACCGGGTGGCACAAACCGTGAACACAAGGAGCTACTAATGGAAATGCTGGCCATTTGAGTCTCCCCAGCGGCACCCCCAAACCGTTCAGCGTACAGTTCTACCAGGACACAGGCACAGCTGCCTTGAGTCACCGTGGACTCCATGGCAACGGGGCTTTCTGTGCTGCAGAGGAAAAGTACTGAGAGTAGGGACAGGCGCTGGCTGTGGCTACTACAGACTCTTTCTGTGGTCACACCCGGGAACGCCACCGCCTCTAGTTTCTGGGGAGTCCTGGGACAGCCTCGCTCTGTTCAGCGTCCTGATTCTCTGGTTCTCACCACTCACCTCCTCCCCACCCCCCAAAGCTGAGGCGCGGTACAGCTACCAACCCCCTCGACACCCCACCCCCGACTACAAGATCCAAAAATAGAAAATAAAAACCGTACAATACAAATTATCATAGCACTTGCCGTCCCCCTAGTGCAATTTTCTGCTTACTTGCTCTCCACCCAAACATGCCCCCTCACCCACATCCACTCCCTGTGAGCCGACTGAGAGAAAGCCCCACCGCCCTCCCCGCCCCAAACAGGGTGGGGAAGGTAGCTGACACCCCACAGAGATTTCTTGAATGAATTCACGAAATGGACACGTCTCGTGTGACCCCCATGGAAAAGCAAAGTTTATCCTCAGTATCCCCACGCACGGTCTTCCAGCTAGTTCGTCCCCAAACCGAGTGTGTTCGCTGTGCGGCACAGAAGCAGGAGTCCCTGCTGATACGCGGGGGCCAATGAGCCTCGGTCAACGACGTCCTGATACTTGGGGAAAGGGGAAGGGTAGGACTCTGGAGCGGATTCGCTTTTGCCACAGGGCAGAACAGATGCTGCGAAGCCTTTAGTGAACACCCAGCGGTATCGGTTACTTCTTGCCCCTTGGCTGGGGAGTAAGGGCACCGTTTTCACTAGAGGGAAGAGCGCCAACTTTGGTTTGGTTTGTTGTATTGACAGGCATCTATTTGCGTTTTCTCTGGTTCTCATTAAATGGTAAACTCCCCGAGAGCGGGGCCCCCTGGTCGTCTCCTTCCTTCCTTATCCTCTGAAGCGCAGGGTAGCGTTCTTGGCACGCGATGGGTCCCACTCGACCTTGGCGGCTGGCTCGGCTCCCGCGCCTAAGGAGGTGGAACAACGTTCACAAGCCTTCGCTGCTGGGATTTCTGGAGTTCTGAAAGTAGGCCCTGTCTCCGGCGCGGTCCCCAGACAGGGCTGGAATGACTGACCATGCCATCTTCCGAGCCGGAGTCTGTTTATTTGAAGCCATCTCCAACTGCAAGGAAACATACAGCGGCCTTCGTCTGTCATTGGTAGGGGCCCCTGGTATATATAATAAACAGTCACCCCTCGGCAGGCCCAAGGCTTAGTCAGACAGGCCTTAGTTTAAGAGCCTTCTTTCTAAAGGTCGTCAGTTACTAAGGGACGCGCTCCGTGGAAAACAAAGAGAATGGGGCGAGCGCCAAGTCGTTACCAAGCTGGAGCTGCCCGTGGAGGGTTCTGCGCTCGAACTCCTGAAGCACGAAGGGGCTTTCAAGGTGTGTGAGGAAATCCCATCCCTCCCCCCCACCCCTCAGCCCTGAGCTTTTTGAAGGGCCCTCTGTAGGCCTTCATTTGATTACCAGCAGTGG
Source organism: Nesogale talazaci (assembly GCA_004026705.1). Taxonomy (NCBI): domain Eukaryota; kingdom Metazoa; phylum Chordata; class Mammalia; order Afrosoricida; family Tenrecidae; genus Nesogale; species Nesogale talazaci. Next base: position 63,184 of record PVJH01005763.1, read on the forward strand.
GATAGAGACCAAATGCTGGAAGAGAATTGTCCTTAACCCGCGTAAGAATAGCCCGGGGCTGTGACCTGATAGGGGCCCCGAGCCGGGAGGAAGGATTCAATTCTCAGCAGCTCTGCGGCCATGTGTTCCAGCCGCCTTGATCTGGAGCCCCGCCTGTTTCCTATGTGACCACAGCTGTTCCTCCGGCTCGGGCCATCGGGCCTCCACCGCACACACCAGGCCTGGGGCCAGATGAGGCACCAAAGGACACTGCGGGCGCAGTGGTTAAGCGCTCAGCTGCTGACAGGTTGGTTGGAGCCCACCAGCTGTTGGCAGGAGGAAATGCAGCCGTCTGCCCCTTGAAAGATTTACAGCCTTGGACACCCCAACGGGCAGGTGCTCCGCTATTCTATAGGGTCCCTGTGACTGGGGACAGCACTGGGTGGGGGACTGGGTTTTAAGAGAAACTGCAGGCCACCGTGAGAGGTAGTTGGGGCTGGGAGCCCTCAATCCGGACTCCTCATCGAACGGTCTCCCAAGGGATCTATAAATAAGCAGGCAGGAAAGAAAATCCCCAGCAGCACAAGACTGCTGGAGACTACAACATACCGACTTGTGCTTTTTTCTATCCTGTTTTGGTTCTAGTGTCGGCTGCTAACAGCTTTTTCCCTTCACCTGCAGGCCCCTTTCTGAAATGCAGACACCAGGCGAGGTAACGTCAGGTCAGCCCTGCTACAGAGGCCGAAGCACACCTGGAAATGGAGCACTCTGGCGACTCCAACCGGCCAGACCTCTCTGAAATGGCCCCTCCCTATTATCAGGCTCAGTGCCACCTTTTGTTTGAGGTTTAAAATGCCTTCTGCAAAAATAATTTGCGGGTGCCTGCAGCAAATCGTGTGTGTGTACGTGGATTGATGCATACATAATGTATATGCCTACATATGTGTGGCAGTCATGTGCTTATGTTAATTTTATGATTGACATGTAGGGATGGAGTCTGGTCTATTAATCTGGAGATAGCCATTGAGCAGCCAATGAGGCCTCTATGTGGGCATGGCTTTCTCCTGAGACTTCTGGGAAATCTCACAATTATTTCCCTAGTGAAGATGAGAAGCTATCTTCCCCAGTGGTTGGGAGTTAGTTTGAGAGATGATGAATCACGGACAAGACAAGATGGCAGTGTCGGAGAAGCTGGAGGAGCCCATGGAGAGACCATAGGCTTTGCCCTGATGGGGCCAGACCTCTGAAACTGGAGTGGCATGCTGTTGATGGACCCTGAGCCCTGGAAGTGAGGAGCCGTGGGGAGACCCCTGCCAGCGCCAGGATTCTGCACCCACTGATCTGTGACTTCGTGAGTCGGAAGGAGACTTTGTGGACTGATTTTGGGCATATGGGTTAATATCGGACTTATGCCTTTGTACTGGACTGGGTTCAAAGTCCTGTTCCTTATATCTATATGCGTATCTATGAAACTTGTTCCTCTAGTCTCCCCGGACTAACACAATATACATCCATTCTTTCTGAGTGACTGTGAAGTTTTTTAGCTCCTGGTGACCCCACCTGGGTGGAGGAAGATGGCGGAGAGGAGGGTCTTCAAGGCTGTGGATCTCCAGGCCTGCCTGGTGAGACCTCTCTGGGTGGCTGTCTGTACAAAGGGGCTTCAAAATGTTCATGGGCAAGTTGAATTAAAAGATCATAGAATTTTGCCACAACTCTATATGTATAATATAAGATGATGTACACATCATTTTATGTAGACCTTTTAATAACCATGTTTGTATTCTAATGATATGTGTAGGCAGTTAAAATAAAGAATAAAAAGTAGGCAACAAACATAGGAGGAAAACACTATGTGTTCTATCTTAAAATCATATGAATGTTGGGTTTTTCTATGTAATTAAGTGTCCTACTTTGCTTCCATTTTATAGTTTCTATTTCTGGAAGACGATTAAAATGACATAGAAAGCATATTTTGGAGCCCAAAATATGGGAGGAAATGCTTCCTTTTAAAAAACAACAATAAGCCCCCAACAAAGTGATTCATTTTTTTAAAAGACGGGGGAGAGAAAAAGGAGCTTATACTAAGGGCTCAAGTAGAAAATATTTGGAAATGAATATGGCAACATGTGTACAAATATGCTGGATACAAATAATGTATTGAGTGTTATAAGAGCTGTAAGAGCCCCCAGTAAAATCATTGGAAAAAATAAAAGCTAAAAACAACAACAACAAACTTACTACCATTGTGTCCACTGCAACTCATAAGGAGCCCGAGTAGCCTAGTGAGTAAGGAGGGCTAGGCTGCTAATCACAAGGTCAGCAGTTTGAAACCAGCAGCCACTCACTGGGAGAAAGATGAGGCTCTCTATTTCTGCTAAGATTAAAGCGTTGGGAATCCTTAGGGGCAGCTCAACTCTGCCTCTTTAAGTCTGACCTAGACCCCTCAGGAATGAAGGTCTGGGTCACCCCACCAGGCTGAAGTGATTGCTGAGGGCAAAGGTAATACAGAATGCATAGTAGAAGAAGGTAGTTCTACCTACCAATTATGACCACATGACCAATTGCAGAAGCGAGGTTTGTGATTGTTCATGTATTTTCTGTTTATGAGCTTATTGAATCTTTTCTTTGCTCATGTATGATATATCAGCTACAATTGGACTCAGTGTGTTCTCATTTATATGTAGATAGATGTTTGATGTTAAGTATCATTGATGTCTGGAAATTCTATATGGGTAAAAAATTGTGTACAGGTGCCATGTTGGCAAACGGTGGATTGTGATGGGTGGGTTTGTTATGCCAACATGGCCACAGAAGATTGGTGGGTCTGCTGTGATAGCATGGCCAATGAACACATGGGATGAATTGAAGGGCGGAGATAGGAAGGGCTCGGTGAGTCCCGCTCTCTCTCTTGCTTCCAGATCTTCGGACCAGAGAGCTGCCTTGTTCACCCTGTGCCTTGACCTCCAAGCAACACTACCTGTGAGACACCTAATCGTGGACTGTGGAGCTATGAGTTGAGGTTCCTTCAAGCCCTACTTCACCACTTGAAGCTGGGGACTGTTGGACTCTGTCATCTGGCTGACTGTTGGTGACCTGCTCTGCTGTTTGCTACCTGTGACCAGACACCCTGGATTGCTCTACAGAGGACTACTCAGCGGCCCTCAAGAGTCCAAGGATTGCCAGTCTTCTAGCTGTCTCATGCAAGTGAGTTGCACCAAACAATCTGTACTGCTTTATAGATAGTTAACTGTTTCTTTCTTATCTTATATACTTTTCTCTATGTATAAAAATATAAAAAGAATTACTAGTGTCCTGATTTTATTTCTCTAAGAGAACCCTGCCTGACACAAGGTCCCTGTGAATCTGAGTCTTTTCCCTTCTCAAAACTACTGAACTTGCTGCCATCAGGGTGACCCTTTAGGACAGGGTAGAACTAACTGCCCCTGTGAGTTTAGATATTAGACTGTAACTCTTCAAGGGAACAGAAAAACATGTATTTCACCCCAGGAGCTGCTGGTAGTTAAGATCCACTGACCTTGCAGTTAGCTGTCCAACAGGTAAACACTACACCACCAGGGTTTCTTTCATTTCATCATTGTGAGTATTAAGATCCAAGCTGCTCTTCTTTGGCCTGTAGGGAGAATGCTTGCTGCATCTGCAAGGTTAAACTCCTCTCTTCTTCCCAACTGAACAATTCTCTGATCTTCCTGTGTTTCCTCTCTTTTCTTGTTACCAGGAAAAAATTCAAACTCCAAAGCAATCGATTCCTACAAATAGTTGCTGACTCTTTTTGACATCCTTTCTGTTCAGACAGGCAGGGACAGGAGGGAGGAGTAATCCTGTCCTATTTGAGGCCTGTGAGTCCATTCACGCAGTGATTGAACCTGTTCCCTGGCTATCCTTTGCAATACTGCCATTGCGTGCTTGAGTTGCAGATTCCATTATAGGTTTTCCATCGCAAAGTTTTGTAATTCATGCCTAACATGATAGGACTGGCTTTAACTCAGAGGAAAAATGTTCCTATAAAATATGGTGAAATGTATTTTACCAAGTAGCTTTAGCGATCAGAAGATTAGTAGAAAAACAGAAAGCAAACAGGTGATTTTAATCTCTAGAAATATTTTTTACTATGTCTAGTTTATTTAGCATATTATTGGTTTTTAGATCACAATTTCAACTTGGAAAAAGCCCCCAAATCAAACCAAGCCTACTGCTGTCAAGCCAATTCTGAATCATGGTCAGCGTTGATAGGGTTTCCAGGACTGGAAGTCTTTTCAGAGCAAACTTTTACCTCATCTTTTTTTCCCCAAAGAGTGTCTAGTGGGTTCGAACCACCAAGCTTCCAGTTCAGAGGCACTGGAACTTAACCCACAGCACCACCGGGGCTCCTAAAGGGAGCTGATGACCAAAAGCAAATTAGTTAGCCACCCCAAGAAGAGTATAAAACATGTTCTATCATGGAGGACCTCTGATCTAAATCATTTTTTATCCTGGTGAAGCCTGATGAAAATCCAAGTCTAGGGCAGCTTTGAAGAGGGAAAGTAATTTTTAAGAAGGCAATTAACAAACCAGAGAAGTAAGACAGAGGAAATGAAGGTTATCACTGTTATCCCAAACCTAGTTCAAAGCAAATGCAAGGATAATTGTATGGACTCTTTATGACAGTCCCTAATTATTTTTAGCACCAGCTGGTGGGATCAACTTCCTCATCCTGTAACCCAGGATTTGGGACATATACTCAGTAGGAAATAATGGCCCCAACTGATTGTGCACTTACATTATGTCATATACTTTAATATTGACTAATCAGCAATTTAAAGCCACATTTCACTGATTCTAAAACCTATGCTCCTTCTACGACACCAAGCACTTCTCCCCAGTGAAGAAAGAATTCTCTCTAAAACTTATTTTTCACAAATAGAGGAATGATCCAACATTCCACTGAAGTATATTATTCTTAAACTAATGCCACTGTGAAGATCTCTTTTTAGAATTCAAAACAAGAGTTAAATATAAATATATAAACATTCAAAAATATTAAAGCACCTCACATCCTCCCCTGCCATGCCCCTAACTAATTATTAATCTAGTTAAAGTCTTGGTAGATTTACCCTTCCTGGATTCCATACACACACAAAAAATCGCACAAGAAACAAATAAATACAACAACATTTACAGAACAAAAAATATCTCAAATGCAAAGAAGGCAGAAGATATTAAAATCTGAAACAACTTTAAAATGTGTCAAAGGGACATTGAATCATAAAGGAATACATTTTAGCCTAACTGCATCTGCCACCATCATCTTTACAATGCTCTCTGTCTGACAGCAAAGCTAGTCACATCCTTGGACTATGGTCAGAAGAGAGTCAACGGAGGCATAATCCATTTGGGGACCTTGCAAATGGAGTTGAGATTTCCACTGCCATTCACAGTCTTCTGCAAGCCAGGTATTGATTTGTTTGCTAACAAGACCCATCAAATGCATTGGAAATTGAATGACTTACAAACTCATCGATGGTATCTGAGTTGCCAAACCAAATAGTACAATTTTGATCTCTTGTTGTGGCTTTTACATAACCTGCTGTCAATTTATAAAGGTGTGGAGTCTAGACTGTGAAACAGGTCATAGCCAGTGAGGCCTCTTGTGTGAGCATGACCTTCTCCTGAGGATTCTGGGAACTCTTATCTTCCTCCCTGTATGGGGGGGGGGCACATATACTCTGCTTATCTTCCTGCTGACAAGCCCCATACAGACCCCTGATGGAACCAGTACCCCAGAGCTGGAAGAGCCACATGGATACCCAGGCCAGGGCTGAGATGCTTCCAGCACCATGGCGTCCAGAAGATTTTCCACCCACTGGCCTGTGATATTGCTGCATTCGGCTTCATTGCATGCGTTGCATGAGTTTGAAGAGGAATTTATAGACTGATATCAGACATATGGTCTAATATCAGACTTAAGGGCTTTATCTGAACCAGGGTGGGATTTTTTTTTTTACGATACAATTACTCTTTGATAGAAAGTTCTCTATTGCACACACGTGAGTGTCTCTGGATTTGTTTCTCTAGCCAACCCAGACTAACACACTTGGGATGTGTCTTAGTTATCACCACAAGTAGACAGAAAATATAAATCTATTTTCACATTGGTTAGGAAGCTGGAAGCCCAAACTCATAGTGCTGGCTCTAAAAAAAGACTTCCTCTCCATTGACTTCAGGTGAAAGACCCCGTCTCTTCGGTTTCTGTTCTAGGAAGGAGAGCTTTGTGTGACCTGGCATCAGTCTTCTCCCAAGTCTTCTATATTTCAAAATAGATCCACTCAACATAGGCTACATTGATCATGCCTCCTAAATATGACAGAGACAAGACATTGAAAATGGGATTACAGCAGCAGGCATAGAGGTTAGGATTCACAGCACTTATTTGGGAGAACATGATTTAGCCCATAATATATACGAATGGAAAAGAGCACTGTATTGAGGATTAGGTTGCTGTGAAATCTACTCTTGGTTCACCATTGACTGTTTTTGTCGTTAGGTACCGTCGAGTTGGTTCCAACCCATAGCAGCCTTCTGGACAACAGAAGGAAACACTGCCCAGCCCTGCCCGGTCCTCACAATTGTCCCTGTGGTTGAGCCCATTGTTGTAGCCATGGTGTCAATCCATTTTCTTGAAAGCTTTCCTCTTTTTCCATGGTCAAATTTCTTAAGCTCGGTAAATCCAAATTGTGTGTTCTGTAAAGGCACTAAACAATCCGTAGATCCACGAAGCTATAAATTTATATGATGTACTCGATATATTCACTGGCTGTATAAAAATTTTGGTTAGAGACCACCTTTGAACAGTATTATTTAAAAGCAAAGAATGCATGAATCAGTTTGAAAAATTCATCACTGACACATTGATTGCATCCACATGTTCAAACATGTTCCAATAGTGCCTCATTGTTTAGCTTAAATCAATGAATATTCTCTCATATTTTAGTCTGCTCAGAACTAGATGCAATGTAAGGTAGAGTGGAAAGCTCTTCAAAGTGAATGAACTACTTTATCATAAACTGACCACAATGGAGTCTGCTCACAGCTACACCCTCTCCACTCCCCACATGCCTCCCAGTTAAAAATAGACTGATCGTACAATTAAAGAGCATTCTATAAAATGCTTGGCCCATATTCTTCCCCCAAAATACTGATGTCAAGAAACACAACAAAGACTTGGAGGTTCAATGGCATAATATTTTACTGAAGGGAGAGATAGAGCAAAATACTAGCAATTGCTGACTCTGGATAGGAAATGTATTGTTGTTAGCAGTTGTCAAGCAACTTCAACTCATGGTGACAAGGACAGCCAAATGAAACATTATTGGATCCTGAGTCATCCTCACAATTGTTGTTGGTATGAAATACCACAAAGGACAGGAGCTCCTTATCAAATTTTGTTAGTTAGAAACTCTTGCAAAAGAAAGTATTATGAGGGAGGGTGTGATAGGTAGGCTTGTTGTGACAACATGGCCAATGAACACAAGTAAGATCAAGGGCGGAGATATGCATGGCTTGGCAAGCCCCACCCTGGGTCTCTTGCTCTTGGACCAGCCGGCTGCCTTGCTTGTCCTGTGCCTCCATCTCCAAGTGGCACTACCCGTGGAACACCTAATCCGTGGACTGTGTTGCTGTGAGTTGAGGTCCCTTCAAATCCTGCTTCGTCACCTTCCTGGGATATACATCTCTTGAGCTGGGAATTGTTGGACTCTGTCATCTGGCTGACAGTTGGTGACCTGCTTTGTCGTTTGCTGCCTGTGACCAGATAGCCTGAATTGCTCTACAGAGGACTACTGGGCGGCCCTCAAGACTCCAAGGACTGCCAGTCTACTAGCTGTCTCACGCAAGTGAGTTGCCCAAAGCCATTTGTATTGCTTTATAGATTAGTTAACTGCTTATTTTTTATTTTATATATCTTTCTACCTATATATCTTTCTATCTAAGAGAGAATTATTAGTGTACCGTTTTGTTTCTTTAGAGAATCCTATCTAACACAAAGGGGGAGTGGGGAGGGAGGAGAAATATGAGGAACTGATACCAAGGACCTAAGTAGAAGAAGGATGTTTCGAAAATGTTGATGGTAACAAATATACAAATGTGCTCTGCATACAATGAATGTATGTATTGGTTGTGATAAGAGTTGCATGAGTCCCCCATAAAATGATTTTTTTAAGAATACTGATGTAGATAAAACTTTTTAAAAAGCATGTTATTAGCCCCCATCATTTTATATATCCACCCCGTAAACTATCCCAACACATGGCCTAGGTTCTATGAATGATTTCCTCCTTAGCCCTATTGCTCCCCTTCCTCTGGTTAGAGCTGAATGCTTTACTCTCAATTCCAGTCCTTGGCTAGCTAGCACATCTTTACGTGGATGGCCCTGCCCCATTCCCATAGGAAGAAAAATGTCCTTGGCAGAAAGACTCAGGTGCTTGAGGTAGGAAATCTAAAAGAAATTATTTTACTGCAGGTGATGTTAGGGTTGGCCTGAGGGACTGTAGACGGAACCCCAACATGATCTGGTTGTTGTTGTTGTTGTTGTTAGATGACATCGAGTTCTCTTCTCCTCTTGCCCAGTCTGGGCCATCCTCACCTTTGTTACCTTGTTGAGCCCATTGTTGCTGCCACCATGTCTATAATCTGTGCATTCTGTTGACTCACCTTTCTTTGGAACATAGACTCCATGTACAAATATGGAATAAGATATGGTATAAATATAGATCATTGTCTCCCCCAATAAATTGGATATTAACTGATACAGGCCTTCGAGTTGGACGTTTAAGGGAGGGCTGAATGGCTCTGCTTCCGGCTCTGGAGAGAGCGGGTCCACAGTGAAATGCAAAGGAAGCCACGGTGCAGGGAATGAGACAAAGATGCTGGCAGCAATCGAAGGTCTGGTTCCATCTGTTTCTGGAGACCAGGCCCCAACTTTGTTGGATTTTTCAATAAAGTCAATGCTTCCTTGGAATCAGTGAAGAATGAGCATTATCTTTCTATCTCACCAAATTTAAGTAGAGTATGTCCCAAGTGGGTCTATGAAAATAGTGTCTCCTTCCATGCAGGAGACCCGGGTTCTGTTGGCCATCATATGCAGCCACCACCCATCTGTCCTCTGGCTGAGCAGTTTCAGTGCAACTTCCAGACAACAGACAGATAGGAAGTCATAAATCAGCCCATGGAAAGTCCATAGATCACAATAGTCTGATTCACAAGAATCCTGGGAATGGTTCAGGATCTGGCAGTGTTTGAATAGGTTGCCACGGGGTCACCCTGAATCGGAGACTGAGGCAGCCAGCCTACAACAGTCACATTCTCTCATGAACCCAAAGAAACAGTGTTAGGATCCTCATCTGCATATCATTACATGCCCCCTAAAAATCATATCCTTTATAGGTGATCAGAGCACAGTCACAATCATGCAAATTTTAACGCTAAACTATATCTCTCAGTAGTAGGATTCTGTTTTACCTACCTTTAAATTCCAAGCATTTTTTTTAATTCCAAGCATTTTTATCTCGCCTCAAGTATTTCCTTTATTTATCTGTTGCTGCATGTACTTGAATCCTTTGCAACCAACCGTCATCAAAGTTAGTAGGATTTTCTTCATCTATTTTGAGGATAATTTGGGGGGATGTCTTAAATGATTTCTATCTCTAGAAAGGACTGGACAGTTCTTGACAGAAAATCCTTTGCTAATATAAACGTTACACTAACAGAATGGGGAGATAGGTGTGGTGGCAAAAGAAATCTAAAGGGAAGTGAAATATAACTTAGCTTGGAAAAGCAGCTCAAATACCAATTTAGTTGTGGGGAAGGGACAAGAAACAAAACTACATTTGATTTCTGACCCTGAGGATACAGAAGACTTTGAGGGCTAAGGAAAATTAATAATTTTAATGCAAAGTTAAATTGATGAAAAGAAGAGAAAAATATATATATGTATGTGTGTGTATGTGTGTATTGCACAGACATATACTTACTCTATAAACAACCCCTTAAAAAGCAGTCCCCGGAACACATTTTATATGTCTCATAAGATTTTGGAATTTGTACTGTGGAAGGATATGTGGAACAAGCGCAAGCCAAGACACAGTCCAAGCAATGGGACAGGAATGTATGTCGATATTGGGGAAGACGAGGAGAAAGATGGGACGTTCTTCTCCCATCAAGGTCACAGTCTGGGAAAGACATAAGGGCAGTTCTTCCCTGTCTTGTAGGATCGCTGTGAGTGGGACTTGACTCTAGGGCCATGAGTTTGGATTTGGGGGTTTTGTAGGGCAGGTCTGTCATAACAGTTCTCCATACCCCATGCTGACAATTTAATTATGAAGAAACTATTGTTAAGGTTGTTCCTTCTGAGACAAATACAGTAAATCATTATACAGGATATTTTCATTTATAAGAAATACCTTGGCTGAGCCCTGGTAGCCTAGTGGTTGTGTGCAAGACTGCGGCCTACAGGGTTGGTGGTTCAAATCCAGCAACAGCTCTCCAGGAGCAAGGCTGGTCTTACTCCCACCAGGGTAGTGATGCCACACACAAAAAAAGAGAAATAACTTGAAAGTAATGTTGTGGATATAAACATTTGATACCAGGATCTCTCATGAGATCTACACAAAAGTCTTATTCTCTTTCCTTTTGAATTTTCATTGAATTTATTTTACTCTAGCTTTGTTTACACAAAATAGGACGTTGAGGGCATGTTTCATTTTTTTTTAAGATACAATAGTCTTATTAGATTACTTGGACCAATTGTTGGAGTAATTTTTTAAGACAACTCAAGCAGGATGTTTCTCAAGATTATCTGGATAGCTTTCTGCTTTATATTTCATATTGTTAGAGTAGATATAAGCTGGATATAATTCTTACTGGATTGTACTTTCTCTAAATATGATGAATGATAAAAATCAAGTCTTGTTCTTGCCTTATTCTAGCCAGTCTGTGCCAGTATGATTTCCATTTCTCTCTCCCTCTCTCTATCATGTCCCTGATGCGAGAATCCTGGGTGTCATTGTGATCAACAGGAAAACTCTGGAATCACAGTTACGTGGCAAGTTGGCCACTCACTATACCCCCATATTCACTTGCATCTCTAAAACTGAGAGGTTAGAAACACCAATTGCTTTGGAATCAAGGCTGACACATGGTGACCCCAGGTGTCAGAAAGGAACTGTGTTCGATCAGGGTTTCAATGACTGTGATCTTTCAGCAGTAGAATGCCAGCCCTTTCTTCCAAGGCTGCCGATGTGAGGACTACCACCGCCAGTCTTCTAGTGTCATGCCTGGCAAGTAACAGTATTGTAAGCATCAAATGAGATAAGTCTCGCAAAACATTTAGAAAGCAAATAAATGCAGGGCATAAAGAGCTCTCTATGGGAGTACAGGTGGTGGAGGAGGAGTACCTTCTAGAAGATTTCTTTCTCTCCCCTTCTCTTTAAATTTCCCTGACTCATGCACAAATTCTTACATATGTTTTGTTATAGCACTTAGATACTTAATAGATATAAGTCTAATTCTCTGGGCTCAAGTAAAAACAAGTAGCTGATGTTTTTTCTCAGATTATCCATGGGACCTCGGGTAGGGATCAACCCAGTGAAGTCCTTAGAACCAGATATCCAAGAAGGGACTTGCCACCAGAAGCACAAGCACTGAGTTCTCTGTGGGGTGGCACTTAAAAAGTTGGCGGCCAACCATCTAGCTGTTCATATAAATAAAAGGAAGCCACTGCTGAGTCTGGCTCTTGGTCCAGCAGTAGGTTACTGTAAACTATCCGCAGGCTATAAAAGGAGAATGAGAGGTGGCCATATTCAAACACAAGAAGAATAAGTAATATCCACTGGACTCACAGGTACTCAAAGCTCAGACCAGCTATTCTGACAGAATGGTCCTGCCAGGAACTCCCCAGATACTGACAGATACAATATGTGTTAGTCCAGATAGACTAGAGAAACAAATTTATAGATACACATATGGCTATAAGAGAATGGTTTATATACAAAAGGAATGGAACATTGAGAATGCATCCCAACCCATTCCAGTTCAAAGTCATAAGTCCAATATTAGCCCATATGCCGATACCAGTCTATAACGTCTCCTTCCGACTCACGAAGTCACAGGCCAGTGGGTGCATTATCCTGGCCCTGGCGGGGGTCTCCCAATGGCTCCTCGCTTCCAGGGCTCAGGATCCATTAACACCATCCAGTGATGGCAGAAGCAACTCATCACTGGCGAAGGTCCCCATGTGGCCTCTCCACCTTCAGAGGTCTGGCTCCATCAGGGCAAAGCCATGTGGCTTCTCCTCCAGCTCCTCAGATGCTGCCATCTTGTCTTGTCCGTGATTCATCGTCTCTGAGACTCACTCCCAACAACTGGGGATATAAATTCTCATCTTCACACGGGAAATATTGAGAGATTTCCCAGACGTCTCAGGAGAAAGCCGTGCCACACAGAGGCCTCATTGGCTACACAATGGCTATCTCCAGATTAACAGGCTAGACACCACCCCTACAATTCAATCATGAAATTAACATAAGCACTTAATCGCCACACAATATAACAGCAGGAAAGATGAGAGAACACAATAAAGCATTCCTATCATTGGGGACAGGGCTGTATATGCCCAATACCTTGGAGTAAACTTAATGAGAAGTATGCAGTGTTGACCTAAAGGAAAATACAAAACTTTGCTTGGGAACATAAAGAAGTCTTAAACAGATGGAGATATATATACCATAGAAGATATATATACACATATATATCATAGAAAATAGATATACATATATCATAGAAGATGAAGAACCTCATAATAGATTCATTTAGAAATATACTCCAAATTGCTTTTAGAAATAGAATCTGAATTGCATTCAAATTCAAATTCCAAACTTTTGTGGTATAAGAGTAGAGAGTGGAATTAAAACTTGTAAGCAATAATGATGACATCATGCAACTCTTGAAGATATGACAAGTCAATGAAACAGAGCTCCAAAACCCCCAAGAATATATGAGAGGGTTTCAAAAAGCGCATGGGATGAAGAGACAATGAAGCTTTGTCTCAAACTTTTTTTTCCGTGTTTGAGATTAACTTGTGTGTCACTAAAGACGAAAGACTAAATGGATTGAAGATATACGTATCTTCCATTTCCAGTTCATGTTTTCTCCTTTTCCACTCAGACCAATATTTAGGTCCAAGTGGTAAAAAATCTAGCAGGTTGTTGATTTTGTTTTGTTGTTGCTGTTGTTTTAGCATTTTATTGGGAGCTCATACAACTCTTAACACAATCCATCCATCCATCCATTGTGTCAAGGACATTTGTACATTTGTTGCCATCATCATTCTCAAAACATTCGCTTTCTACTTGAGCTCTTGGTATCAGCTACTCATTTTTTCCGCCTCCCTCCCCACACCACCTTCCTCACAAACCTTAGATAATTTATAGATTATTATTATTATTATTTTTTCATGTCTTACACTATCCGATATCTCCCTTCACCCACTTTTCTGTTATCTGTCCCCCAGGGAGGGGATTATATGTAGATTCTTTTTGTTTATTTGTTTGTTGTTTGTCTTTTTGCTTTTTTGGCATCACTGCCCTTTGGTGAGAGTGGGAGGCCCAGCCTTGCTCCTGGAGAGCTGCTGCTGGATTTGAACCGCCAAACCAGTGGGCCACAGTCCTGCACTCAACCACTACACCACCAGGGCTCAGCCCCTATATGTAGATTCTTGTGATCAGTTTTCGCTTTCTACCCCACCTTCCCCTTACCCGCCTGGTATCTCTACTTTCATTATTGGCTCTGAGGGCTTTATCTGTCCTGGATTCCCTATGTTTCCAGTTCTTATCTATACCAATGTACATTCTCTGGTCAAGCCGAATTTGTAAGGTAGAATTGGGATCATAATAGTGAGGGTGAGGAAGCATTAAAGAACTAAAGGAAAATTTTATATTTCATTGGCGCAATACTGCAGCCTGACTGGCTCATCTCCTCCATGCATGACCCTAGGTAAAGAGATGTTCACTTGCCTCAGATGGGTTTTGGGTCTGAACTCCACACTCCCCCTCATTCACATAGATATGATTTACTGTTGTTTGATACCTGATACCTTATCCCATTGACATTCCATGAGCACACAGGCTGGTGTGCTTCTTACATGTGGGCTTTGGTGCTTCTCAGCTAAATGGTCGCTTGTTTATCCTCAAATTTTTAAGACCCCAGATGCTATATCTTTGATAGCTGGGTGCCATCAACTTTCTTCACCATATTTGCTTATGCACTCGCTTTGTCTTCAGTAAATGTGTCAGGAAGACGAACTTCATGGAATGTCAGTTTAATAGAACAAAGTGTTCTTGCATCAAGAGAGTACTTGAGTAGAGCCCCAATGTAACCTTAATACTAAACCTATAAATATATACATAAAATGTGCTCGACACAATGGATGGATGTATGGATTGTAACAAGAGTTGTATGAGATGCCAATAAAATGATATAAAATATATATGTACATAGATATATTTCCCCATCGTCCTATATAAATATATTTACATATGTACATGCCTTTATTTAGACCTCTATAAATGCCCTTTGCCTTCTAGTTCTTTCCTCTATTTCCTTTTACTTTCCTTTTTTTCCACTATAACGTACAGCCTTCATTTGGGTTTCAGTAATTCCTCTTGATTATATTACCCTTGGTCAAGTCATACCAGCCCTCTTATACCCTCCTCATCATTGAGTTTGGATCACTTGTTATTCCCTTGTCCCTGGGTTTATTAACACCCACTTCCTTCCCCCCCACCCTCCCCCCCAGCCTCCCCTTCTCCCATGTCCCACCAGAACCATGGTCCAGTTGTTTTCTCCTCTAGATTGTTTATCCTGCCTATCTTATCTATATAGACCTGCAGAGATGATAATATGCACACAAAAAAAAACAAGACAGGGAAAAACAAAGCAACAAAAGAAAACAAAACAACAACAACAAAGGCCAAGTGCTAATAAAAGAAAAGTCTGTAAATAATTCAAGGTCTGTTTGTTGACCTTCAGGACTGTTTTCTGGTCAAATCTGATGGAGTACCACGCTCTGGCTTCGAAGTTTATTTTTAGCATTCCCTGGGGAATTTGTTGTTCAGTTCTTCTTGCTGTTCTGTTGCACACCTTTAGTGTTTTCCTTGGCGTGGTGGGATCAGACTAAGCACAATTCCCACACTATGTTTCCAGTGTTGTCCCCTGTAGGGTTATGGGTTAATAAGAGATGTTGTGTCTCATAGTGTGGCCAGCCATATAGTCCTCTCTGTGCATTGACTGCTCTGAGCAGGGATAGCATCCTCAAGGCTTGATGGGCCAGGATGTGCTGAACTCTTTCTTCTTCCCCCTTCATTTGCCTGTTTTGGGATGGTCAGACCAGGCACAATTAACACACTGTGTCTCCAGTGCTGTCCTCTGCAACTTTGTGTTAGTGAGGGCATGCCATATTTCATGATGGGGCCAACCCTAGGGTCCT
The DNA here is from genome assembly GCA_004026705.1 of Nesogale talazaci. NCBI lineage: Eukaryota > Metazoa > Chordata > Mammalia > Afrosoricida > Tenrecidae > Nesogale > Nesogale talazaci. Next base: position 78,698 of record PVJH01005763.1, read on the forward strand.
CTCTGTACCTTAGCTGCTCTGAGCAGGAGTGCTGTCCTTGGAGCTGGGTGGACCAGGATGCAATCTACCTCTCTCTCTCTCTCTCTCTCTCTCTCTCTCTCTCTCTCTCTCTCTCTCTCTCTCTCTCCTTCTTAATTTGGTCCCAGGTCATCTGAGCAGGCCCATCATTCTCCCCCGCCTGTATCTTCAGTGCTGCCCTCTGTAGTACAATCTTCTGGGAAGGGGGGAAATGCAGTGGAATTGGGGCTGGCCCACACACTTCTCTGTTGGTTTACTGCTTCATTACAATATGTTGCATCCAAGGCTTGGATTACCTGGTTGAGGTCTGGTCCCTCTCTCCCTTTCGTGTGAAGACATAAATAATACCCTCCCTGAGAATGAGTTAGTGCCCTGTTCCTCAAGTACCCACATTCTCTTTTTCTTCTTTTGCTTTTTTTAGTTGGCTGCCATATGCATCCTTGGGTTGGGTCTGACCCCTGCCAGAGTAGTACCAGGGCCTCACCCCTGGAATTTATGCATCTAGTGTTTTTTCCCCGATGCCCCTTGTGCTTTTTAAGCTTACTTCTGTGACCTCATGTTGTAATTGTCCTTTTGCACTTGACTTGCTTGGTTTAGCATAATTTCCTCCAACTCCTTCCCATGCGAAGATGTGCTTCATGCATTCATTGCTGCTTTTTAAGGATGTGTAGAGCTTCAATACGTGTGTGTACCATTAGTGGCTCTAGTAGTTTGAGGTTTTACCTTAAGGTGTGTGATCTACCTTGAATTTATTCCTCTGCATGGAGTGAAATAAAGATCTTACTTCATTTTTCTGCAAGTAAATATCCATTTTTTCCCAGCACCACTTGTTGAACAGGTACCTGATTCCCAACTGATATTTTTTTGTATTCTTATCAAAGATCAGTTGTCTGTCTGATGATGATTTCATTTCTGGGTTTTCAGTTATTTTCCATTGGTCACAGTATCTGTCATACCAGTATCACACTGCTTTGACTATTGTGGCTATAATAATAGGTGCTAACAACAGGTAAAGCAAGCCTCTGTCCTTTTTCTTGAGTTCTCTGCTAATTCCCTCTCCATACGAAGTTGATACTCAGTTTTCCCAATTCTTTGAAGAAAGATATATTTGTATTGGGATAGCACTAAACTTATATATTGCCTTGGGCAGGACTGACTACTATGTTAAGTCTTCCATCATTCCTTTTGTTGAGCTTTTGGATTTTCCATATTTAAAATTATATCATCTGTGAATAATGATAGTTTCACTTCTTATTTCCCCAGATGAATACCTTTGATGTCTTTTCTTTGCCTTATGTTGTTATCTAGGACCTCGAATAAGGTGATAAATAAAAGTGGGGACAAAGGACATCCTTGTATGGTCCTTTTTTTAGTGGGATTTTTTTTTCATCTTTTCTCCACTGGCTACCATGTTGGCTGTTGGTTTTTCATAGATAACTTCTATTATATTGAGGATTTTTCATTACATTTCTATCTTTTTTAGCATCTTAAACAGACATGGGTGTTTGGTGTTGTCAAATGCTTTTTTCATTTCTCTTGAAATAATCAAGTGGTTCTTAATCCTTTTTCATGTCAATGTGGAGAATAATGCTGATGGACATTCTGATGGTGAACCATCCCTGCATGACTGGAATGAATCCCACTGTCATGATGAATTACTTGCTTTCTATACTTTTGTATTCTATTGGCCAGTATTTTGCTAAGGATTTTTTTAATGCTAAATCATTTTATTGGGAGGCTCGCACAGCTCATATCACAATCCATTGTGTCAAGCACATTTGTACATTTGTTGCCATTATCATTTTCAAAACATTTTCTTTCTACTTGAGCCCTTAGTATCAGTTCCTCTTTTTTTACCCTCCCTCCCTCATGAACCCTTGATAATTTATAAATTATTGTTATTTTTTCATGTCTTGCACTGATTTATGTCTCCCTTGACCCACTTAGCTATCATCCATCCTCCTGCCAGGGTGTCATAAATAAGCCATTATAATCAGTCCCCCATTTTCCCCCAGCTTCCCCTTGCCCTCCTCAATGGCTACTCTCAACATTGGTCTCCAACATTTATCTGTCTTATATTCCTGTGTTTTCAGCTCTTATCTGTACCCATATACATGCTCTGGTCTAACCAGATCTGTAGGTAGAATTTGGGTCATGAGAGTGGGGGGATAGATAGAGAAAAAGCACTAAAGAACCAGAGGGAGGAGTGGGGAAGAATCAGAGGAAAACTGTATGCTTCATCGGTACTATACTGCACCTTGACCCATCTCCTCCCCACGACCTTTCTGTAAGATGTCTACAGATTAGCTTGGGGTTTCAACTCCACACTCTCCTCCATTCACATTGGCATGATTTTTTTTGTCCTGGGTCTTTGATACCTGATTCCATGGAAACCTTGTGATAACACAGACTGGTGTGCTCCTTCTATGTAGGCTTTGTTGATCCTCAGCTAGATGGCTGCTTGTTTATCTTCGAGCCTTTAAGACCTCAGATGCTACATCTTTTTCATAGCCAGGGACTATCAGCTTTCTTCACACATTTGCTTATGCACTCATTTTATCTTCGGTGATCATGTCGGAAAAGTAAACATCTCACAATGCCAGATTATTTGAACAAAGTGTTCTTCAATAGAGGTAATACTTTTGTTTAGGATTTTTGCTACAATGTTGACTAGAGTTATTGGTTTCTGGTTCTCAATTCTTGGGGTATCCTTGCCCACTTTAAGTATCATTGTTATAGTAGCTTCAAAGATAGAGTTTGAGAATTTGTCATACTTCTCTATGTCCTGGAAGATTTTGTGGAAAATTAATGTCAGTTCTTCCCTACATGTTTTCTATAATTCTCCTGTGAAGCTGTCTGACCCAGGAGATTTTTGTGTTGGTAATCCTTTGATAACTTTGTCTATTTTATCTAATGGTAAAGTGACAACACCCCACAGCATTTTAAAATTAAAATAAATATATTACAATACTATTTTTGTGTTCTATGAACACTTGTTGCTCCATGTAGACCAAATTTTTAACCAAAACACCTCTCCTCTCCCCGCTTAAGATCTGGTCACTTTAGTCTATTAGTATGGGTCTGTTGAGGTTTTTGACATCCATCTGGGCTAATCTAGGAAGGGGTTATTTTTCCAACCATTTGTTCATGTCTTCCAAGTTGCTGAATTCATTAGAGTACAGGTCTTCATAGGACTATGTAATTAGCCTTCTCATTTCATTGGGGGCACCTGTTTCATCCCTCTTGCTGGCTATTGAAATTTGCTCCTTCCATTCTTTGGTTATGCTTGCCAATGGGTTATCAATTCTGTTAATCTTTTCAAAGAACCAGAGCTACATGGATTTTTAGATTGTTTTCCTTTTTTTCCCTTCCCATGCATTTCAGCCCTAATTTTTATAACTTCTTTTCTTTTGCTATTAGTAAGATTGTCCTGTTGATTCTGCTCTAATTGAGGGAGGTTTTGTGCCAGCATATCAATCTCAATTTCTTTTTCTTTTTACACGTATACATTTATTACTATCAAACTTCCTCTGATGACTGCTTTTGCTGTATCCAAACGTTTTAGTAATTAGTATGCTCATTTTCTTTGGTTTCTAAAAGCTTTCTAAATTCATCTCTGATATGGGCCAGTACCCACTCATTTTTCATCCTCCAATTGTTTGTCCTTGTTTTCTTAATCATCCTTTTGTTGATTTCCAGCCTATATGTCATAGTAGTATAAGAGAGAAGTCTGAGTAATCTCTATGTGCCTGAATTTAGACAGACTCTTCTTGTGCCCCAGCTTATGGTCTATCTTCAAGTATGTTCAATGTGAGCTTGAGAAGAATGGAATTTTTTTTTTTCATTTAGGTGGAGAGCTCTTGAAAAATAATCTATCACAATAAATTGCCTGATTGTAAAGTTCATCTCTGTAGTTTCCTTGTTTAGCTTCTTTCCCTGTTATCAGTCTTTCTTGAAAAGCAGTATGTTAAAGCCTCCTACTTTGATTGTTGAACCTGTGGTTTCTTTTTTGATCTTTTGGAGTATTTGACAAATTTTGTGGGTTTCTCATTGAGCATGTATATATTTATTATGTTCACTGATTCTTGGTTTACTGTTCCCTTGAGCCTATATAGTACCCCTTCTTATCTTTTATTATGGTTTGCACCTTGAGATCAATTTTGTCAAAGATTAGAATTGTAAACCCTCTTTTTTTTTAATTGCCATTTGGTTGGTATATTTTTCTCTAGCCTGTAATTCTTACCCTACTTTTGTCTGCAAGCTTGAGGTGTGTCTCTTATAGGTAGCAAACTGATGGGTTATACTTTCTTAGTCTGCTAGTCTCTGTCTTTTAATGGGCAAATTTAGTCTACTGATAGTTATTATGTCCATCTGTCAAGTCTGTGATATCCTCTCATACCTTTTGTGTTGGGTGTCTTCCTACCTGCATTCTTATCAGTACACTATGCATAGATGTATGCTGTTCATTCTTGCCTTCTTTTCACCACTGAATCCATGCTATCTTGGGGGCTTGTTTTCAATGTGTTGACCTCCGGATGGAGCTGCTATATGTGGTGGTCCCTTATTTGTGCTCAGTGAGTGTTATTTTGTTCTTCTCCCCATACTGGGTTGTTAAGAAATTTTTGTAGATAGGGTTTCTTTTAATGTATTCTTTATATTATTCCTTGTCCAAGAAGACTCTTGCTTTTCCATTTATCTTGATAGATCATTTGAATGGGTAGAGTATTCTTGGATTTGCATTATTTTCATTCAACTTTCTGAATATGGTACTCCACTCTCTCCTCTTCTTCATGGTGTCTGCTGAAAGGTCTGACCATATTCTTATTTGTGTACATTTATAGGTGATTGTCTGTCCCCCTCTAGGTACTCTTAAAATTTTCTTCTTTTCCTCAAAGTTGGATAGTTTCATGATAGATAACAGATAGTAAACTGTTATATGCTTTGGTGAATTCTTCTGGGGATGCCGTGTAACTGGTGTCCCTTTGGCATTCTAAATGTTTGCCTGATTTTCACTCATTAAAGTGGGGAAGTTTCTCCTTAAGAATTTCCTCACTATTTTTTGCTGTTGGCATCTTCATTATGTCTTGTTCCAGGAATACAGTTATTCTAATGCTGTTCCTCTTCATAGCAGCAGACATTGTTCTCAGGTTTTCTTCAGCTTCTTTGATTATCTTGTTTGGCTTTTTTCCCCTTTTTTCAAAGTCTGCCGGATTATCCTCAAGGTCACTAGTAAAATTCTCTTCTTCCTCTAGTCTTTTGGTTGCATCCTCTTACCATACTAATTTAAAATGTATCCTGAGCACATATAATCAGAGAAGCTGGACTACATAAAAATGATTTTTCATCAAAATTGGAGGAAGATTTATTAACAACTTGTGATATGTAGACAACACACCCTTGCCTGTTGAAAATGAAGACTTGAAGCACTTGCTGATGAACATCAAGGATTGAAGCCTTCAGTATGGATGACAACTCAATGTAAAGAAGATGAAGATTCTCACCACTGGACCATTGGTAACATTATGATAAAGGAAGACATGGTGAAGTTGTAAAGGGTTTTGTTTAGCTTGGCTCCATTATGAATGGTCATGGAAGCATCAGTCAAGAGATCAAAAGTAACATTGTTTGGGTAAATATGCTGCAAGACTTCTTTAGAGTATGAAAAGCAAAGACATTACTTTGAGCACTAAGGTGCATGGTATTTTCAACTGCTTGATATGCAAGTGAAAATAGGACATTGAATGCATGTGAAAGTAGGACATTGAATAAGCAGGATCAAAGAAGAATTGATGCATTTGAATTGTGGTACTGGAGAAGAATGTTGAAAGCATCACGGGTTGCTAAAAGAAAAATCTGTCTTGGAAGAGAAAGGGCAGGGTGCTCTTTAGAGGCTAGGATGACAAGTCTTTGTCTTATATTCTTGGGACATCTTGTCAGGAAAGACCAATCCATGGAGAAGGCTGTCCTGTTTAATAAAGCAGAGGAGCAGCAAAGGAGAAGGAGGCCCTCAAGGGGTTGAAGCGACATCGTGGCTGAAAAATAGACTCAAGCATAAGAACAAACATAAGGTCTGAGTAGTGTCATATTCTGCTGTCACAATGAATCAGAACCAATTCGATGACACCTAGCAATAACAATATGTGAAAACTGGATGGTGAATGAGGCAGTCTGCTTAAGAATCATGCATTTAAATTATGGTGTTGGTGAAGAATATTGAAATTACTTTGGACTGCCAAAAAAACAAACAAATCTGTTTCAGAAGAACTATGACCATAATGATCCTTAGAATTGAAGCTTACGAGATTTCATGTACTGTGGACATATTATCAGAAGAGATGAGTCCCTGGGAAAGGATATCGTACTTGGTAAAGTAGAAGGGAGGCAAAAAAGAGGAAGATCTTCAATGAGATGGACTGACACAGGGGCTGCAGCAATCGACTCAATCAACAGTTTTGAGGATTTGGGGGGGGGGTTGTTTTGTTTTGGGGGGGTGGTTTTGTTTTGTTTTTGGGGGGAGGGATCACTGCCCTCTGGTGGTGGGAGTAGGAGGCCCAGCCTTGCTGCTGGATTTGAACCTCCAACCCAGTGGACCCCAGTCCCATGCACAACCACTATGCCACTGCGGCTCAGCCCAGTTTTGAGGATTTGAAGGGCAGTAATTTCCTTCTGTTGTATATTGGGTAAGCACTATGAGTCAATGACACCTAATAATATGTGCTATGTAAATATTCCTCCTACAGAGCACTCAGAAATGTTGCATTAATAATAAACTACTTTTTTAATGTTTTGGGAAAAAAGGGTATGTATAAAACAGGAAAATGAGACACATGAATATATATATATATATATATATATATATATATATAAGCTATGACTACAGCAGACCCACTGGCTGCTATAGTTACTTTTACTGGTAAAAGTAATCAAGAAGCTTTAAAGAAATAGAATGTATATTCAAATTATTAAAAATGCAAGTCTAATACTAGAGAGACATAGAAAAAGGCATACCCCAATCCTTTCTTCCAGCTAATCCCCAAAGGCAACCATTGTTACCACTTTCTTGTGCATCATTCCAAGTATCTGTTTATTATTATAGCTATGTAGTTGTAGATTTGTTTTTAACCCAAGTGGTAGCACAGTATGCATATTGACCTGAATTTTGCTTCTTTCTTTTTTTAATTAAAGATGAGGTTATTCCATAGTGACTAATAAAAAGCCTTCTTGTTTTTCTTACAAATGTAGAGCAATCCATTTAAAGGTTGAATGTAATTATTTAATCAATCTCTTGTGCCTTAGCATTTAGATTGCTGCCAATGTTTAACTATAACAAACAAAATGTCAATGACTAAGCTTGAATCTAGGTCAAGCTCTTTCACCCATTTATCTGTAGGAAAATATTCCTAGAAATGGAATTGTTGAGAAGGATCCAACACTTAGACACATATTATCAAAGTCTCCTTCTCAGTTGTTTTCCATTCCTTCTTTGACCACCAGTATGGGAGACTCCCTGTTTAGTTAAATTTATGACACCAGGTCACTGTTGTTGGGTACCATCAAATCAAAGCCAGAGCTGCTCCAACCCAACTCTTAACCCATGACACCACTAAGACTCTCACCTCTCTTTGGCACATACACACACACATTAAGGTTCAACTTCATCCTTCTGCATGTGAGTGTCCAGTTATCTTAGAGGGATTTGTTTTAAAAGACCATTCTTTTTTCAACTATTGTGGCCACCTTTGTCAAAATAAAATGAGCATAAATATAAGGACATATTTGTAGACTATCAACTTTATTCCATTTATCTTTATACCAATCCTTATACCAGTGTTACACTATACTGAATGTGATAGCTTTGCAGTAAGTTTTAAAATCCAGAAGGCTGAGTATTTCAACTTTGTTCTTCTTTTTGAAGATTATTTTGGCCATTTATGGTCCCTTGAAGTTCCTTATAAGTTTAAGAAACAGCTTGTCAGATTCGGGGGGTGGGGGTGGGGAGGCAGCTGGGATTTTGATAGCAATTACATTGACTAAGCAAAAACATTTTTAGTACTTCCATTTTAAGAATACTGAACTTTCCAGTACATGAATACAAAATTTTTTTTCATTTACTTAACTCCTCTATTCAAGAATATTTTGTAGTCTCCAGTGTACAAATCTAACATATATATGTATATATATTGATATTATAAACTTGTTTTCTTAATTTTAAGAAAGTTCAAAAAAGAATGTGGAATAAGCAATGTAATTGCTGATGTACAGTGAGTTTTGATGAAAGAAGAAAACACCAGAAATATGTTCACCTGTGTTTTATTGACCACATTCAGCTATGTGGATCAGACCTAATTATGGATAGATAGTATTGTGAAGAATGGCAATTCTGAAACACTTAATGTCTTATGCGAACCCTCCCTCACTATGGGCATGTGATCAAGATGAACCAACATCTTCGGAACGTAGAGAGCCACCGTAAGGGAGGAAGTACACAAGACACGCTAATGTGAGGGGTCACTGGACAGAGCAACATTTCCTTCTGTCAGAACAGATTCAATTGCACCGACCAAAATAAATGGAATTGTTTCCATAATTTTACTTTTGTATTTTTCATGGCTGGTGTTTCTAAAAGCAACTGATTTTTGCTTACCAATCTCCTGCCTTGAAACCTTACTGAACACATTTTATTAATTCTGATTGCTTTTAATGCATTAGTATTTTCTATATCCATAGTCTCGTCATCTGAATACCATCTTCCTTCTCAAATTGGTGACCTTTACATTTTCTGTCGCCTTTGTCTTGCCTAATTTCCCTCATTATGATCTGCAATGCAATGTTGACTAGAAATGCTCGAAACAGATATCTTTGCCTTGTCCTGCTTTTAGAGGAAAAACTTTTAGTCTTCCAAGACTGAGTATGATGCTGTTGCCAGGTGCTGTCACATTGACTCTGACTCACAGCACCCCTACGTACAGCAAACAAATCATTCCCACATCTGGTGCCATCCTTCAAATTGTTGTCATGCTTAAGCCCAGGGTTGCAATCACTGAGTACGCTTATTTAATTGAGAATCCAACTTTATTTTGCTTACCGTCTGCTTCACCAAGCATGATGTCCTTTCACCAGGCATTGATCCCTCCTCATAATATATCCCAAAGTGTGTGAGATGACATTATCGTCCTTGCTTCTAAGAAGCATTCTGGTTAGCTGAGCCCTGGTGGCACAGTGGTTGTGTGCGGGACTGCAGCCCACAGGGTTGACAGTTCAAATCCAGCAGCAGCTCTCCAGGAGCAAGGCTGGGCTTCCTACTCCCACCAGGGCAGTGATGCGAAAAGAAAAAAGAAAAAAAGAAAAGAAGAAGCATTCTGACTGTGCTTATCCCAAAACAAGTGTGTTTTTCCGGCCATCTATGGTATGTTACATATTTGTTGCCATCATCATATGTCAAATAAGTTACTTCTTCCATCTTCCTAATTCATTGATCAGTTTTCACATGGTGATTGAAAATACCATTACTTGAGTCAGATACACCATCATTCTCAAAGTGATGCCTTTGTCTTTTAACACTTTAAAGAGATTTTTCGCAGCCAGTTTATCCAATACAATGCATTGTTTTATTTAACTGCTGCTTCCGTGAGTGTAGGTCATGGATCCAAATAAAAAGAAAAACCTGATAAATGCATTCTTTTCTGAATATCATGATGCTGCTTAGTGGCCCAGTTTTAAGAACTTTTTTTTAGGTTGACATATAATCCATAATGAAAACTATAGTCTTTGGTCTTAATCAGTAAATGTGTCAACTTATCCTGGATTTCAGCAAGAAAAATATGATGTCAGATTTGAGTTTTTATAGCTATCTTTTATTGACTTAGTTCCACCCACTACTACTTTTAGTTTGTTGAGTGTTTCGTATTATGAAAGGTGTTGAATTCTGTCATATAATTTTTATGCTTCCATTAGATGATCATATAATATTTATTTTTTCTATCAAATGCTATACTTATTATATTAATTGATTTTCATTTATTGACTTCATTATTGAACCTGTGTTCCTACAATTGGTCCCACCTAGTAATAATGTATAAGTCTTTTTTACAACATATAAAAATTTGGTTTGATAATGCTTTGTGTCACCTTAATGTCTTTAATTAATAGACTTTGATGTCTATATTCACAAGGAGTATTGGTCTCTAGTTTTCTAATAATGTGTTTGTTTCTTTGTACAATTTTTGCAATAAATTTTTGAAGTTGAATAAAATATTTTAATCATTTTATTGGGGACGCATACAGCTCATTTTTTTGGCTCATATAGCTCTTATCACAATCCATACATCCATCCATTGTGTCCAGCACATTTGTACATTTGTTGCCACCATCACTTTCAAAACATTTTCTTTTCACTTTAGCCCTTGGTATCAGCTCTTCAGTTTTTATCTCCCTCTCCCACCCTCCCTCCCTAGTAAACCCTTGATAATTTATAAATTATTATTTGTGTATGTCTGTGTTAGTCTGGGTAGACTAGAAACAAATCCATAGAAACAAATATGTATATAAGAGACAGTTTTATACAAAGAGTAACTGTATTTTAAGAAAACATCCCAAGCCAGTCCAATGCAAGCACATAAGTTTAATATTAGCCCATATGACCAATACCAATCTATAAAGTCCTCTTCTGGTTAAAAAAATAAAAATGAAAAAAATGAAAAGTCCTCTTCAAACACATAAAACCCATGTAATGATGCTGAATGCAGGACGATCACAGGCCAGCAGGTAGAAAATCTTTGGGTCCAGTGGCATTGTAAGTATCTCAGCGCTAGCAGGGGTCTCCATGTGGCTTTTCCAGTTCCAAGAGCACGGGTCTGCCAGCATAGTGTCTTGTGTCTTGTCTGTAGAGCATTTCTAAGGGAGTGAGCAGAGAAGTGTTTCCTGCCTCCACGGAGGAATAATTAGAGTTCCCAAAATTCTCAGAAGGCCATATCCACAAACAGACCTCGATGGTTATATTTTGATCGACAGGCCAGACTCTATGGCTTCACTTATAATCCTCTCAAATTGACACCAGATTATGTAACTACCACAATGTCTTACAACAACCACTGTCTCCCTTCACCCACTTTTCTGTTGCCCATCCCACTGGGAAGGTGTCATATAGAAGTCATTGGGATCGGTCCCCTCTTTTTCCCTCACCTTACCCTTACCCTCCTGGCATCACTAGTCTCTGAGGTGGTTATCCATCTTGGATTCCCTGTGTTGCAAGCTCTTATCTGTACCAGTGTACATGCTCTGATCCAACCAGATTTGTCAGGTGGAATTGAGCTCATGATAGTGGGAAAAAGGAACCATTAAAGGACTAAAGGAAAGTTGTATGCTTCATCGGTACTATATTGCACCCCGACAGGCTCATCTCTTTCTTATGACCTTTCTGTAAGAGGATGCCCAATTTTCTATAGATGGGCTTTGGGTATCCACCCCACATTCCCCATCATTCACAATGATATAATTTTTTGTTCTGGGTCTTTGATGCCTGATACCTGATCCCTTCAACATGCCATGATCATACAGCCTGGGGTGCTACTTTCATATGAGCTTTGTTACTTCTCAGCTAGATGGCTGCTTGCTTACCTTCAAGCCTGTAAGACTCTAGACACTATATCTTTTGTTTGCTTTTGTTGCTGTTGTTTTTGTTTTTTGGGGGGCGCATCACTGCCCTCTGGTTGTCATGGAGCTATCCAGCCTTGCTCCCGGAGAGCTGCTGCTGGATTTGAACTAACAAGCCAATGGGCCACAGTCCCGCACTCAACCACTATGCCACCAGGGCTCAGCCCGACACTATATCTTTTGATAGCCAAACACCATCAGTTTTCTTCACCACATTTGCTTATACACCCATTTCATCTTCAGTGATTGTGTCAGCAAGGTGAGCATCACAGAATGTCAGGTTATTAGGACAAAGTACTCTTGCTTTGAGGGGGTACTTGAATAGAGACCCAATACTCTCTCCTTACAAAATGTCCAAAGTATGTAAATCAAAATCTCATGCTTCTTGATTCAAACAGGAGCACTCTAGGTTTACATTTTTCCAAGACAGATTTGTTTGTCCTGTGAGCAGTCCATGATACCTTTCGGTCTCCTCCAGCAGCATAATTCAAATTTACCAGTTCTTCAGTCTTCTGCACTAATTTAGTGGCTTAAAACAATAGATTTTATTCTTCCACAGTTCTAAAGGATAGTCTATAATCGAGGTTTGAACAGGGTCTCTCTCTCTCTCTCTCTCTCTCTCTCTCTCTCTCTCTCTCTCTCTCTCTCCTGTGCCATATGCTCAATGGGCCCCTATAAGACAAGCTAGAACTGCCCCTGTGAGTTTCTGAGACTAACCCTTTATGGGAGCAGAGTCTTACTTCTTCCAAAGGGGAGAGGGGATTCATTCCACACTTCTCCCAGCACCTGTTGACTGCCAGCATTCCTTGCCCTCTTTGGCTTATAGCCACATCATCACTCCTCTCTCTGCCTCTGTCGTTGCACTTTTTTTTCTCTTATGTGTCTGTCTCCTCTTACAAGGAGACTTTTCATTGGATTTAAATACAAGACAATCTATCCATCTCAAAGTCTTCCATTAAATAGATTTACTAAAGCCCTGCCTCTAAAAATGACAACATGCACAGCTCTGGAGAATGAGAACATGTACCATTCAACCCACCAACAAGTGATAATGTTAAGCAGACAGTGAGAGCTAACAAGAATTTAGGACTGTGATGAGGGGTGGAAATATAAATTTGGAATCATCATTTTATAGATGTGCTATGGGTTGAACTGGGTCCTCCAGAGAGATATGTTGGGTTCCTAATCCCTGTGTTGATGACTATTACCTTGTTTGGTGAAACAGGGCTTTTCTTTTCAGATATTATGAATTAATGAATGCAGTCAGACCAGAACAGGGTGCACCCAGATTCTGATTCCTTCCAAGTAACAATTTGTGGAAGAAAGCGATGAACATACAAATGGGCTCACACAGAGAGAGGAAACAGGATATGGGAATCCATCTACAAGCCAAGGAACATTAAGGATTGCCTCGTGCAGCCAGAAATTGAGGGAGACAAAGAAGGTTCTTTGCCTAGAGTCAATAATGAGTAAGCCTAGCATTCTGACGCCCTGAACCCAAATGTTTCACCACCCAAACTGTGAGGAAACAAATGTGTGTTCTTTAATCCATGGTCATATCAGACATGGGCACACTGAAAAAAAAAAGTATGGAACTGAGCTGGGTCATGTAGGAGAACAGAAGCGTTCTGGAGGCCAACCCTTGGAACTCTGTGTCATGTTTTCTGCTCATCACATCCAGCTCATAACAACGCCTGTGAAGCAGAGTAGAATGGTATTCCAGAGGATTATTAAGGCTGTGATCTTTCAGAAGCAGATCACCAGGCCTTTCTTCTGAGTCACCATTCCCAAAACAACAAACCACACACTGCCCAAGTTGATTCTGACTCATATACATCCTACAGGACAGGGTAGAACTGTCCCCTGGGGATTTGGGTGACTGTAACTATTTACAAGCCTTGAGCAGCTAGTGGTTTTGAACTGCTGACCATAAGGTTAGCAGCTCATTGTATAACTCCTATGCCACCAGGGCTCCTCTAAGGCAACATTATGTAGATTCAATCCACCAATCTTTTAGGATCCAAGTTCTTAACCAAAAAAAAAAAAGTATGAGAAGCCAGCCCAAAAAAGCTGGGGGCAAGGGGAGTGCAGCAGATGGGGGAATATTAGATAAGTCTCTTGAGAATAGAAACTTTCCTGTTTAGTTCACTATTGTTTTTGCTATTATCGGGCTAAGTGCCTAGCTTTTAGAACGTGCTCAGAAAAATATTTATCAAATGATTGTCTTTAAATGAGTGGCCACTCTAAGTGCTATGACATAGTTGATACGAAAGCAGTTTTCCATTTGAAAATAAATAGGTGGGTGGCCAGTGAGGTGGGCGGGGATGGTCTCCAGGATGCCAAGTCAAGAAGGCATGTTCATAAAGGAAGGATTATTCCAGGATAAATTGGCATGAATATTTTCCCCTTCCCCAGCCTTCACTAAACTATAATAAGTGATTTATTTTAAATATATAAGACTAAAAAGTGTGAGGGAAAATAGCAGCAACAAAAGTCTGGTAGTTGGAAGGTGAGTGAACATGCGCACATGCAAGCTAGCCCAAAGGAAAGTTCAAAAACAACACAATTTGTAACTTCAGATGATTCAGAAATGGACAGTACCAGAAAATCTGAAACACAATTTAAAGGAGTGAGGGGGTAGCTAAAAAACAAGAAAACGTGAGTAAAAGCTGTTTGAGACCTATTTAGATCCTTCACCCCCACTCCACCCACCCCCAGCCCAAGTAAAATAGTGGAGAAATGACTTGAGGTCACGCTCTTTCCCAGATCCTTAACTTCCAAAGAGGAAATTGGAAAATGATCGCACAGAATCTGACCTTCCTAAGAGCAACCCATAAAAATATGGCCGTTAGAGATTTCGATATCAATGGCCCACCCAGGTTCCACTTGAAGGAGACAAGCCGTCTCTCTGCACAGGCTCAGTGATGTCTGTCAGCATTTTTAATCTCACACTTTCTTAATGGCGGACAGGGAGCTCAGGGATTGCAGGTCAAACGAGAGTCTCCACAATAGAAGATAGAGATAGAGTAAACAAATGAAGGAAAAGGCAACTTTGGAGGAGAGAAATTTTTCAAAAACATAGCAATCCATTTTCACACAAAAGAGAGAGAAAAGGCATCTTGCATTCCTAAAAGTTAAGACAAGATACTCTAAGAAAAAGAAAGCTAGAGGCTGAGCCCCAGTGGCGTAGTGGTTGTGTGCGGGACTGCGGCCCACTGGGATGGAGGTTCAATTCCACCAGCAGCTCCACAGGAGCAAAGGCTGGGCCTCCTACTCCCACCACCAGAGGGCAGTGATGCCCCCCCCCCCAAAAAAAAGCAAAAAGAAAGCTAGCCAGAGAACACAGAAAACAGCTGTAAGATATAAATATAAAATAATAAGAATTAAAACTCTTGGTAGTTAGGTAAGAAGGAAAAGCGAAAAAAAAAAATGCTCCCGGAGAGTGCAGATAAAAAGTTAAGGATAAAAAGCAGCAATGGGAATAAAGCCCCATTCAGGAGGAAGTCTCCTATCTGAATAACGAGGGGTAGCTAAGGTTGGGGAAGCCATTTAAGAGCATCTCCTGGAACTGGTTAGAGAAAGCAGGAGCCACAGACAGAAGCACAATGTGTGTCTGTCTCATAGCAAAATGTTCAGGATTCTAGGGAGGAAGACCTAAGAGCCAGATGGCATGATGGGTTACACGTTTGGCTGCTAACCTCAAGGTCAGCAGTTCAAAACCATGAGCCACTTCACAGAGGAAAGAGGAGACTTTCTAATCCCAGAAAGTGTCAAAGTCTTGGCCACCCGTAGATGCAGTTCTACTCTGTCCTATACAGTCACGGCGAGCCAGGATTGATTCGATGGAGGGGAGGAGGGTGGAAGTGAGGTAATTTCCTAAACACTTTTCCAGGGAATAAAACAAATCACAAACAAAGGACCAGAAATACAGCAGGTTTAGAAGTCTCTCTTTCAGAGGTAATAAATACTGGATATTTATAAATGAAGCAGCTAGAGTCTGCTTAGAAATCATTAGAAGATTGGTAGGCATTGCTAGGAAATAGGAGTGGGCTCTGGATATAAAATGAGTCATAAGGCTGAGGGATGAGTATGTGTCCCCAAAATGTGTGTTGGGATGCTAAGCACTAAATCTAGGGATGTAGCTCAATGGAGAAACAGGGTTCTCTGTTGCACTCCTGAGCATATGTCAGTGGACGGGTGTGCCCGAATCAGAACACAGTTGGCTTAAGAAAAGAGCACAGTAGACACAGAGATGCATTCATGGAGGAAAACAGACACCATGGAAGAAGCATACACAAGCCCAGGAACCAAAGAATGTCCAGTCCCTGCCTAAATGAAGACCCTCATATGAACTTTGAGCACGTAGAACTGTGAGAAGGAAAAAAAAAAACTTTTCCTAGTCTTTAAAACCACCCATTTGCTGTATTTGTGCTACAGCAGCACTAGGTGAGGAAAACATCTTCAAGCTTCCGTTTGCCAGCACCTGGGATGGAAGAGCCTCCTTTGCCAGTGGGGACATGTTAGGAAGGTTAAAGCTGGGCTCAGCCTTCCACCAAGGACCATCTTGCACCAAAGTGGTGTCATTCGAAGTCCCTTGCTCTCACTCTTCCTCTGAACTCTCCAGTCAAACCTCGCCCGCTGCGGTCCAACTGATACACCCTTCATTGTTTTCTCTCCCTTCCTGCTCTCTTATTACTATCCTGTCAGTGTTTCCTGGAATCACCTGTCAAATCAATTGCTTGTCCTGCAAGCCTTGTCTAAGTGTCTACTTGTGGGGAAACTCAAATGAAGGCAACAGTCATAAGAAACACCTCATCTGTTTATCTATCTGCTCCTGGGGCATAGGAAGGAACCCTGATGGAATAGCGGTTATGCCTTGGGCTGTGATCTGCATGGTTGGTAGTTCGAAACCACCAGCACCTCTGAGGGAAAAATCATTTCTACTACCATGAACAGTTACAGCCTCCATCATGGCGACCCTCCAAGCATCTCTGAGAAGCGACTGTTACTGGAGCGGAAAACCCAGTCTTTCTCCTGCAGAGGTGTTGGCAGTTTCAAACTGCCGACCTCTCGGATCACAGCCTAGTAACCAGTACACCACCAGGGCTCTCTTGGGTTGAGTAGGGAAGAAGAAATAAAAGGCAGTTGTCCTGGGGTTGACGTGGGTTCATGGTGACCTCGTGTGTGTCAGTAGAATGATGCTTCACGAACTTTTCGCTGGCTAGTTTTCAGTAGACAGCAAAGCTTTTCTTATGGGTTTCCTCCCAGTTAACTGAACCCTTCAACCTTGTGATGGGCTAACATGTTAACCGATTGTACCATCCAGGAAATTCAAGGGAGAAGAAGTAGAGGCCTTGATGTCGGTTTGTTTGTTTTTTAATCTTAAAGAGTTTTGCTTTCCATGCGAAGCAGGCAGAGTGCTATCTGGACAGGAATGTTAGAGCCCATTGAATTAGTTTTCTTTTCTTTATTTATTTTTAAAATCAGAACTTTTACAACATCTTCCTACTATAGTAGCTCCTGTTTGAGAGACAAGGGGTCTTGCTGACACTTTCATACAAGTCTGGGACTCTTACAGCAAGGTTGGCCATTCAGACTCACCAGCCAGCCACTCTGAGGGAGAAAGATGACTACCTTAAAGAGTTACAGCCGGGCTGAGCCCCGGTGGCATAGTGGTTGCGCGCGGGACTGTGGCCCACTGGGACAGAGGTTCAATTCCAGCAGTGGGGCTGGGCCTCTTACTCCCACCACCGGAGAGCAGTGATGCCACCCCCCACCCAAAAAAAAAAAAAAAAAGAGAGTTACAGCCATAAAATAAGCAAATTAATTCATTTAGAAATTATTTTTAAAAAGAGTTACAACCAGAAGACTATCAAAAGATATCGCATTGGGCTGAGCCCCGGTGGTCTAAGTGGTTGAGTGAGGGACTGAGGCCCACTGGCTTGGCGGCTCAAATCCAGCAGCAGTTCTCCAGGAGCAAGATTGGGCCTCCTACTCCCACCAGAAGGCAGCAATGCCAAAAAAAAAAGAACAAAAGATATAGCATCTGGAGTCTTAAAGGCTTGGGAAAAGCAAGCAGCCATCTAGCTGAGAAGCAACAAAGTCCACATGGAAGAAGCACACTACCATTTGTGATCACGTGGTGTTGATAGGATCAGGCATCGAAGATCCAGAACGAAAAAAATCCCATAACCATGTAAATGAGAGGGAGCGTGGAGTGGGGACCCAAAGCCCACCTATAGGCAACTGAACATCCCCTTACAGAAGGGTCTTTGGGAGGTGATGAACCAGTCAGGGTGCAGTATAGCACCAATGAAACAAATTTCCTCTAGTTCTTTAGTGGTTCCTCCCCACTCCCCACCCCACCACTCCCCACCCCCACTATCATGATCCCAATTCTACCTTACAAATCTGGCTAAACCAGAGGATGTATGCTGGTACACATAACAGCTCAAAACACAAGGAATCCAGGACGCACAAAGCCCTCAGGACAATTATAAGAGTAGCGATGAGGAATCGATCACAATGATGTACATATAAATCCTCCATGGAGGTTGAACAACAGAAAAATAGGCTAAGGGAGACATCATGTAAGACATGAAAAAATAATTATCATTTATAATTTATCAAGAAGGAGGATGGTGGAGGGAGAGTAAAAAATGAATAGGGCTCGAGTAGAAAGCAAATGTTTTGAGACTGATGATGGCAATGAATGTATAAATGTGCTTGACACAATGGATGGCGATACAGATTGTGATAAGAGTCACACGAGCCCTCAATAACATGATTTTTTTAAACATAAAAAGTCACAACCGGGCTAAGCCCTGGTGGCGTAAGTGGTTGAGTGCGGGACTGCAGCCCACGGGCTGGGCAGTTCAAATCCAGCGGTGGCTCTCAGGAGCAGCACTGGTTGGCTCCCATGACCACCAGAGGCAGTGATGCCCACAAAAATAAAAAAAGTCACAACCTCGGAAACCCTGTATAGCGTTGCAGTGAGACGAGTTGTTAATCTGCATATCACAAGTTGATAACAATAGGCAGGGATCTGTCTTGGAAGAAGTACCACCAGAGCACCCCTTAGAGTAAAGATGGAAGTAAGGGAAACTTTCTCTCACATACTTGGACATGTTGTCAGGGGACACCAGATCCTAAAGAAGGACGTCATGTTTGGGAAGGGCACGTGGAAAGGCAGCAAAAAAGAGGAAGGCCCTCAAGGAGCGGGATGGACACAGTGGCTGTGACAATGGACTCAAACATTGTAAGGAGGGTGCAGCACGGGGCAGTGTTTCATTCTGTTGTGCAGAGGGACGCTATGGGTTAGAACCGACTCAATGGCAACCAGTGACGACGATGACAACAACGATGACAACTGGAAGGCAGGCAGTGGGGGTGGGACAAGTCTATTGGCATGTGTGTTAGTCTACTGGGTAGAACAAATTCATAGAGAAACAAATTCATAAATATGCATATGGATATAAGGGAGAGGTTTATATACAAGGGGAATGGAACATTCAGAAAGCATCCCAACCCAGTCCAGTCCAAAGTCATAAGTCCAATATTAGCCCATATGTCTGATACCAACCCATAAGTCCTCTTCAGACTCACGAAGCACATGCAACGACGCCAGGACAATCACAGGCCAGTGAGTGCAGAGTCTTGTGTATCCAGCAGTGGTAGAACATCACAGCACTGACAGGGGCCTCTCTGGGGCTTCTCAAACATCTCAGCACTGGCAGGAGTATCCGTGTGGCTTTTCTGCTTCAGAGGTCTGGTTCCATCAAGGTAAGCCCATGCAGCTTCTCCTCCGGGAAGTCTCACTGGGAGCCCACCTTGTGTCTTGTCAGTAGAGCGTCTCTAAGAGACTGAGTCATAAGTCTCTCACCTCCAATGGGAAATACCTCGAGATTTCCCAGAATTCTCAGAGAAAGCCATGCCATCACAGAGATCTCATTGGCTATCTCCAGATTAATAGGCTAAACTCCACCCCTACACTCCTAATCCTGAAATTGACACAATTACATGACTGCCACAGCGTGCTGATGAGGAGAGAACTAAACATGCCAATTTGGGGGTAGGTTACAGGAAGAAAGCCACTGAATAGTCAGGAGGAGAGGGGTTAAGTGATAACGTTCATTGCTAGATTGACTTTAGATAAGCCCAATGGCAGTCTTATCCTTATAAAGAGGTGAGGCAGAATTGTGGGGTGTAGATATAGGTAAATTGGTATCGTGGGCAATGGACAGGACGGAGTTCTCTTCAGATTGTGATGCTTTAGTTGAAGGTGCTCATGGTCTCAGATATATGAACACATACACAGACAATGTCAACAAAGCGCTTTATGCTCTGTAAAAGAACTGTGCATGGTAACTTACTGAACTCTAACCAAGTGGTTCTGGAGAAAATTTGATGGAGCAAGTGGTGCCTGGCGGGCTGCAAGTGAAGAAAAGCCTAGCACTCATGGTGCTCACAAGATGAGCTTCGGCAAAGGCAAATGAGAGTGAAACATCATGTTGCCTGATACCAACTGGATGGCGTGAGTGGTCACCCACCTTCCCCGGGCAGAGGCCACTGTCCTCAGAGACTCCCTCCAAGCCCAGTTCACCTGCCAGATGCCAAAAGTCTACCCTGACATTTACTTCCTCGTTAGTCACTATTCTGTCTGTCCAGCTATACCTGCCCAACCCTGTCCCCATGGCTGCTCCGTCACCCCATCTGCCCTGGACCTTGGAAGCTAAGAAGTGGGAGGTGGAAAGTTCTTTTAGGTAAAAGAATAAGAAACAACAGGATGAATGAAACGCAGTGCTCACAATCAGAGTATGAGACAGCCATGGTGTGTGGCATCTCCCTGACCTGTGTCCCACCCCCATCAGGTCCCCTTGGTCTCATCCTGACAGCACTGCGCTAGAGTTCATGAAGGTACTATGCATATCAGACCCAAAACTCAGCGAATGGGCCAGGTGTGATGATGACTGGCCCCAGCAGAGCAGAGACTTTCCAGAGCTCAGGGAGCTGGGCAGTGGGGTAGAGTGTGGGTGTGGATGTGAGAAGCAAGTGACCCAGGGATACAGGCAGCAGGAGGACAGTCCAGAAGCCGCTGCCGACCACCCACCCCCCACCCCCGGCAAAGGAGCAGACTCAGAGAAGAAGCTGTGTGCCCAGAAGAGCAGCCCCTGTGGAATGGAGGGGCCAACTCTCCTGCAAGACTTGAAGTAGTAGGTTGGAATGACTCTGAAGATTTTCTTTCTTTTCTTTTCTTTTTTTTTTTTGCAAAACTAAAACCTATTCAACCAGATGGGCCCTGCCCCAAGGGTCTCCGACAGGACCGGCAAGCGGGAGAGAGTAAGCAGGGCTAATGAGGATATCAGATGAGGAAGCCAACACATCCTGCCAAAGACTCCAGGAATGTTTTCCCAGCCAAGTGCGAGACCAGGTCCCCACACACGGAGTCAGTACATCTCTTCCCACCCCCGGGGCATTCTTGTCTCCGTTATGTGGCAGGATTTGTGTTCGCACCAGCACATCGCATTGTGTGTCAGGCCAGCCAGGCTGACCCTATGATAGGCTGCCGTAAGCTGGGAGATCAGAGCTAACTTCTATCATCTTTTAATGATGTATATTAATGGTATACAATTAACAGTTTTGTTGATACATAATTCACATACCTTACAGTTCAATAGTTTAAATATTAAAAAGCGTGCAATCAATGTGGTCTGTATGTAATTGACCTATGTATTGATCATGATAGGAGTTGTATGAGCCCCCAAGAAAATGGCTTATTAAACAAAGTGTACAATCATTTTTAGAACATTTTCATCTTCTTGTACTCATTATTATTAGCTCACAATTTCCCCCTCAACTTTCCATGTAATTACCATAAGAAACTATTAATCTAGAAATTAAATGTTCACAAAATGACGATGGCAACATATAAAGAAATGTGTTTGAAACAATTGACATATGGAATGCTGTAAGAGCCCCCAATAAAATTATCCTTTAAAAAAAGGAAAAACATACTCCAAACAAAAACAAACAAAACAACAAAAACCCCAACAAAAATAACAAACTGAAACAGAGGAAAAACCTCAATCAAAAAGAACAGAAACTAATAAAATCTAGATCAAATTTTAAATGGGTCAAATGGAGGACAAATTATAACGTGTTCAATTGTAACCTAACTGCATCAGTATTGATCCACTTTCCAACACACTTTCTGTGATAGCAAGACTACTCACATGCCTAGTCAAGGGCCAGAGGGGTGTTCACTTGGAGACCCCACAAATGGATTTTGAGATTTCATAGTCATCTATATCCTTATGCAAAACTGGGTAAGGAATTTAAGCTCTAATACCATTCCCTCATCCTGTTGTGGGTTTTATTATTTATAATTCTTGGTTCACACAAGATGTGCTTCTTTTGCGTGGACTTAGCGGACACCTCATTTACATGGTTACTTGCTTGAAAACAATCCTTTAAGACTCCAACTTCCATAACCTTTTGATGCTTCTTGCATCATTTAATATCTGACCCTTAGAATTTTTCAATATCACAACTTCAAGTTGAACTGTTTTCTTCAGGCCTTTCAGTTTGGGATATACTGATTATGCTGTTCCTCTGCGGCGAACTCCAGTTCTTTCCACATTTCATTGATTAAATGACTTTGCTCTGTGTAGTGTGACTGGAGGTCAACGACGAAACCAGAAAGTCTTAAGTCTGTTTTTTGTTTAATAACCAAGTGTTAGGTTCATTGTTATGAAAAGCAGTCAAGAAGTGATGAAAACTGTATTCTGAAGAGCCCTCAGGGCTTGAAAAGTTCAAGAAGCAACGAAGACGATGGATTCCTTGACATCTCAAATGCTTCTCGCGGTCAAGAAGGTGGTGAAAACGATGTTCTGAAGAGTCCTTAAGGGTTTGAAACGTTTAGAGGCGACCAAGAGGATCAGCTCCTTGACATCTCAAATGCTTCTCTCACCAATGACCTTCTGCACTTACTCCTAGGAATATCCTGGCTGCCTCACAGCTCACAAATTATTCTAAACTCAGACTAAGTCTGCAGGATATAAACAATTGGTCTTTGCTGACATATCGTATGTTTAATTGAATAAGGCTATCTCTATTTACTAATTTGCTAATTCATACTACAAAATAAAATGCTTAAGTACCTATTTGCATAGAATTTTTTGTGCAGAACAGTACTTGTGATATGTTTGTGTGATCCAACAGAAGAGGCGTATGCTAAACAAATACATACTCAATGAAATTCGTAAATGGAATTTTTAGTGTCACAACTAGGAGGCTTAAATATGTCAGTACTATATTTTTTCAATTTTAGAACATTTTCCTCTCTGTTGCTCTATTTTTGTAATAAATCATTTTATTGGGTGCTCTTAATAATCTACACATCAATTGCATTGAGCACATTTGTACATACATTGTCATCATCATTTTCAAAACATTTTCTTCCTGCTTAAGTCCTTGGTATCAACTTCTCTTTTTTCCCTCCCTCCCCCACCCTCTCACCCTCATGAACCCTTGATAAATTATAAATTATTGTTATTTTCATATCTTACACCTTCACCCACATTTCTACTGTTCGCCCCCTTCAGGAGGAGAAGGGAAGTTTATATGTCGATCCCTGTGATCTGTCCCCCTTTATTCCCCTTCTTGCCCCACCTTTCCCCTCCCCTCACAGTGTCACTACTCCCACTACTGTTCCTGAGGGGTTATTTCCATACCATTAAATCAATCTTGATCTTAAATTTTCTTCCTATATCTAATAGTAACTTTTACTGGGGGTGGGTAGGAACTATTGTTGGGGGGGGGGGAGTGTCCCTTTATAATGAAAGCACCACTATGGGCCTATTCAGATGAAACAACCTTTTTATGGGAGATGAATTCAAGCCATTGAATAGATTTTTAGCGTTTGAAAAATGACAGAACAGATTATAGGAAAATATATATGACCATATAAATTCATTTTATTTTAAGTTTGCAAAAAGGAGTCTTTGACTCAGAGTTTCTGTTTGGTAAATTAATAGGCCATCCTAACCAGAGGGTTGTTAAGTCAGAATTTAACTCAAAACCAGAAGGATAAAAATAGCAAAGAATAAACATCTAAGATCCGTGTGTCCTTCTTCTTTGCTCGAAGGCGTGTCTTTCCTGAAGTATGAGTCGCTGCCACAGGCCTTGCAAATGTGTTCCAGAAGAGGTAAGCGCGGGAGCGGCAGGACCACGCTCCTGTGGGCCTTTCCCCTCCTCCGCTGGGAAGCCCACAAGCAATAACTCTCCTGCCCACAAGTTGCACAACATAGAAGCGAGTTTTGGAAAAGAAATATCCCCTGTCATCTTGCTGTACTCCAGTAAAACAACTGTAATGACTATACTAATACAAAACGAGGTCTGACGTGTCTTCTGGTCTCCTTGAGCTTTAGCCAGAGTGTGTATGGTCAGAACCCATAGCGTAGACCTTTCAGCATCTCGAGGCTAGAAAGAATGGTTCATAAAGTGTACGTTTGTTTATTGAGATACTGGCAACTATTGAGACTCCATGGACCTGAAAGTTCCATATAGATGACTTGAATTTCAAATCAGAAAAAAAAATTAAGATTTTCTCTTTTCTTTGAGACTCAACCTGATTGCTGTGGAAAATTCCCCAATTCCCATATTGGTAACAGCTTTGTTAACTGAAAGTTTTCTAACATGGTGGAAAAACATAAATCAGTTGTCCTCAAGTCTATTCTCGCTCATGATCACCTCGTGTGTACCAAAGCAGAACGGCGTGCCAGGGGCTTTTCCATGGCTAATTTTTGCTCGTTGGGGAAATAGATCACCAGATCTTTCTTTCGAGGCACCTCTGGGTAGACTTGAACAGTTAACCTCTTGGCTAGCAGCCAAGTGCATTAAACACCTATCACATCCTGCTATCTAAAGTGTATGTATATACTGCACTCTTGGAACTTTCTGGTTTCTATATGTCTTGTGATTGTTTTGTCAAAAATTTTGTAATGGGGCTTTCACTTTTCTATCATATGTGAAACAGAATGATGGCTTCTTCAAAATCGTACAGCGTTAGCTTTCTATTTTCCACTTTCTCAATAATAATAATGGGGGAGTGATGAACTTGTAGGAGAAACTGCGCTTCTTTATTGGTGCTCCCACTTTGGACTAATTTTGTGTGCAGCAGCAACACCTAGTGGACATTTCAGTTCTGATCAAAGGAGTTGGCTTGTTTTTAAGTTGTACAATTGTGCTGGAGAAGCACACTGAAAGGACAAATCAGTCTGTCTTAGAAGAATTAAGGCCAGAATGTTCCTTAGAGGCAAGGAGCGCAAGATTTTGCCTTACGTACTTTGAACACGTTGTTGGGAAAGGCCAGTCCCTGGAGATAGAAGGCCATTGCAGTCGGGAAAGTGGAAGAGTGGCAGAAAAGCGGAAGGCCCTACATGAGACAGATTGGCCCATGGCTGCATCAATGCGCTCTGCCATGAGAACAATTGTGAGGATGACATAGCACCTTGCAGTGTTTCGTTCTGTCGTGCACAGGGTCGCTGTGGGTCAGGGTCGGCTTGATGGCACCGAACAACAAGAAGAACAAAAATGCCCATATAATATGCTTCAAATTTAGAAACTCCACTACTTTCTACAACTGATTGTATAAAGGAGGCAGAGATGAACGCTAGCTCTCTAATGATAATAATTCTCAGTTAGTCATTTAATCTTACTCACATCCTTGACAATTGGCAGGAAAGCGCCTAAGTGGTAATAGATTAAATCAAGTCTCTGATGAAATCAAGGCACAGAGGAGAGAATACCTCATGCCAGGAGTCGATACATTAAACGCCGTGAGCCAAGGGTAAAGGCTATAAGAATGCTGGCATCTGCCTTTTCTTCTGCCACAATAAGATTGGATTTGTCAGACATTTCATCACAGTCAGCAATGGGAGCACAGATTCTATAGTCGTGGAAAACCATGATTCGCCATTAGTATTTAATATAGTCCTAATATGGTTCCATCCCACCCCACCCTCCCAGATTCTGTGCACGGCTCTCCAGCACACTGAGATCAGAGACACAGCTCTGGAGGCACCGTGGGCACCATTCGTTCCATGCTTCAGAGACGTCATCACTTTGTTCCTGGGATCAAGCTCTCAGAAAACATACAAGATATGGAATTGCTTGTGTGTATGGTTTTCTAGGGGTGGGGGGGGGACGGTGCTTAGAGAAAATCGTTTTCCAAAAGTTTTTTTTTAAGTACAGCTACACTATTGTCAAATTTGGTCAGGTAGCCATTCATTTAGTCAAAGGAACATTTTCCTGTTTGCTTTTATAGTGGGTTGGATAGTGCACAGCTCCTTCAACATCCATGTCCTTTCCAGAACCTAAGACTGTGCTCTGATTTGGAAAGAGGACTCTTGCTGATGCAATTTGTTTATAGGAAAATAAGATTGTACGAGAGTCAAACCCATTACCATTGAGTAACTGTGACTCATAGCAATGCCAGTAGACAGAGTTGAACTGTCCCTTAGCATATCCAAAGCTGTCATATTTATGGAAACAAATCGCCACCTCTTTCTCCCACAGAGCTACTGGTGGGTTGTCACCACTAACTTTTTGGTTCAAAGCCAAGCATAATCTGGGTTCCTACACTGGAGTAGGGTGCGTCCAACTTCAATATGAATGATGTCCTTAAAGAACGTAAGAGAAACAGAGACAAACAGAAGGAGTTCCCTAGGACAACGAAGCAGAGACAGTGGTTGATGTGGGTGTTACATGCTGTCAGGTTGGTTCTGAGTCAGAGTGACCCTGTGTCCTACAGAATGAAACACTGCTTGGTTCTGACCCATCCTCAGCATTGTTCTAATGTCTGCACTCATTGCTGCAGACTCGCCAAGGGCCTTCCTCTCGTCACTGCCCTTCACTTGACCAAGAGACCCAGGCTTTGGTCTCTTCCGATAGCATGTGCAATGTATGTGAGACAAAGTCTCACCATCCTCTGTACTTCCGTACATTTCAGCTGTACTTCTAAGACAAGGTTGCTTGTTCTTTTCTCAGTCCATGGTACCTCCAATATACTTTGCTAGCACCATCATTCAAATGCATTAATTTTTCTTCAGTCTTCCTTATTCATTGTCCAATTTTCATGTACATATAAGGCCACTGAAAATACCAGGTGTGCTTTTAATCCCCAAAGTAACATCCTTGTTTTCCAGCACTTAAAAGAGGTCTTTTCAAATGGGTGCATAGGCAAATGTGGTGAAGAAAGCTGATCAAAAGATACAGCATCTGGGGTCTTCAAGGCTTGAAGGTAAACAAGTGACCATCTAGTTGAGAAGCAACAAAGCCTATATGAAAGAAGTATACCAATCTGTGTGTGGCAGTCACTGATCTGTGTCAATTTCAGCACTGGGAGTGGAGGGGTTGAGTGTAGCCTGTCAACCTGCAGAGAGCCCATGAGGCCTCTGTGTGGGCATGGCTTTCTCCTGAAAATTCTGGGAAGTCTAGCAGTATTTCCCATTTAGAGGTGAGAGACTTGGCTCAGTTCCTGGGAGACACTCAACTGACAAGACAAGATGGCAGCATAGCCTCTGAGTCCTAGGAACTAGAGGAGCCAGAGGAGAAGCCATAGGGGCTTGCCCTGATGGAACCAGACCTCTGAAGCCAGAAAAGCCACAGAGAGGGCCCTGCCAGCACTGCTATGCTTCTACTGCCAATGGATACTGCTGATGAACCCTGAGCCCTGGAAACAAGGAGCCATGGGAAGACCCCTGCCAGCGCCAAGATGTTTCTACTGTGGATACACAAGACTCTGCACCCACTGGCCTGTGCTTGTCCTGATGTCATTGCACGTGCTTCATGAGTCAGAAGGAGACTTTATAGGCTGTTATCAGACATATGGGCTAGTATTGCACTTATGATCTTGGACTGGACTGGGTTGGGATGTTTTCTCAATGTTCCATTCCTCTTATAGATAAACCTTTCCCTTTTATCCACATGTGAGTTTATGAATTTGTTTTTCTAGTCAACCCAGACTAACACACTGTGTGATCATGAGGTGTCAATGGAATCATGCATCGAAGATAAAGTGACCAGATGTCCCGGTTTGGGCGAGACAGTCCCGATTTTAAACAACTTTTCCCACATCCTGTGGCGTTTTTTAAAATGTCCTAATTTTTTGAGAGAATGCACGACAAGCTAGGGAATGGCAAGAGAACAGGAAGGGAAATACCCTCTCTACCCCACCCCGGTCAATGCCTGTCCCCACTTTACCAATGTTAAAATCTGGTCACTTTAACAAAGACCCAGAACAAAAAAATCATGTCAATGTGAATTGGGGGGAGTGCAGAGTGGAAACCTAAAGTCAATCTGTAGGCCATTGGACATCTCATTACAGAAGGATCTTGGGGAGGAGACAAGTCAGTCAGGGTGCAGTAGAGCACTGACAAAACATACAATTTTCCTCTAGTTCTTTAATACTTCCTTCCCCCCTCCCTCACTCATATCATGACCCCAATTCTACCCTTACAAATCTGGCTAGACCAGAGCATGTAACACAGGGATAAAAGCTGGAAACATGGGGAATGCAGAACAGATAAATCCCTCGGGACCAATATTGAGAGTAGCCCTACCAGGGGGGTAGGAGGGAAGCTGTGGGAAGAACAGGGGAACTGATACAATGACCTGCCTATAACCCCCTCCCAGGAGGACAGACAACAGATAAGAGGGTAAAGGGGAAAAAAAGGGGGAGAAGAGGGTAAAGGGAGACACTGGACAGTGCAAGACATGGAAAAAATCATAATAAATAATAATAATTTATAAATTATCAAGAGGCAAGGGGGGAAAGGGAGAGTGAAAAGTAAGAATCTGATTCCAAGGACTCGAATGGTAAGAAAATGGTTTTGAAAATGATAATGGCAACAAATGTACAAATGTGCTTGACACAATGGACATACGTATGGACTGTGATAAGAGTTGTACAAGTCCCCAATGAAATAATTTGTTTAAAGTGGCCTTTTGTAGCAGATTTGCCTAACGGAATGCATCCTTTGGTCCCTTAACTGCTGCTCCCATAAGCATTGGTTGTGCTCAAGCAAAAACAAATTCTCGGCAACTTCAACCTTTTCTCCATTTGTCATAGTGATACCTAGCCATCCAGTTGTGAGGATTTTGATCTTCACTTTGAGTTGTAGTCCGTACTGAAGGACACAATTCTTGATCTTCACCAGCAAGTACTTCAAGGGCTCCTCGCGTTCAGCAAGCAAGGTTGTATCATCTACATAGGGGTTGCTAATAAACCCTCCTCCAATCCTGATGAACATCTTTTTCATATAACCCAGCTCTTCTGATTACATGCCTAGCATGGAGACAGAATAAGTGTTGTGAGAGAATACCACGCTGACACACGCCCTACTGATTTTAAACCCTGCAGTATCCCCTTGTTCTGTTCACACCGCTGTCTTTTGATCCATGTGCAGGTTCTGTGTGAGCACAATGAAAGTGTTCTGGAATTCTAATTCTATTCAAGGTTATCCATACTTTGTTAGATCCACATAGTCAGATGACTTTGCATAGTCAGTAAAATGCAAGCAACCATCTTTGGGGTGTTCTCTATCTTCATCCAAGATCCATCAGGCATCAGCAATGATATACCTTGTTCCACACCTCTTCTGAATCCAGTCTGAATCTCTGGCAGTTCCCTGTCAATGTACTACTGCCACCATCATTGGGTGAATTTCAACAAAAGTTTATTTTCATGTAATATTAATGACATTGTTCTATAATTTGAGCATTCTCCTGGCTCACCTTCCTTTGGAATAGGTAGAAGCATGGATCTCTTCCACTCAGTTGGCCAATTAGCTGCCCTCCAAATTTCTTGACATAGATGAGTAAGTACTTCCAGTACTTCATCAGCTTGTTGAAACATTTCAATTGGTATTCTATCAATTCCTGGAAAAGGTTCCTGGCTGATGCTTTCAGAAAAGTTCAGATGTCTTCCTTTGGTGCCAGTGATATTTTCTCATATGTTACATCTTGAAATGGTAAAATGTCAACAAGTTCTTTTTG